>DWDT01001595.1:0-15475 GCA_018245595.1 Microceris scylla | reverse complement strand
GCCAAATATCTCTATCCCTACAGATTTGCCTGTCTGCTTTCGCATTCGCCACTCTGCACACCGCATGTATGAAGACAGTAAGGAATGTGGGGTTTCGGGAGTCTTAAATATATAAATAAATGAATAAATGTAATAGGAAGCATACAACTTGAAAATTTAATCGCCCACGCTGCATGCTAAAGGATGCAAGATTAAATAACTTGAAATTCAGTTTCTTTCCGCGGAAACCCGATAAGAATGTGCGCGGTTATTAAGCCTGGCTTACACTGGGCGCACTTCCATACAAATGATCTTTTTACTCAGCAAATGTATTTATTTACTATTATTTATTATAACTACTCCTTTTACAATATAGGTAATATTGTCACAATATGTCAACGTGTCAAACACACGTATTCCAATTTATATTTGTCTCGTGCAAACAGATTAATACTACATTTATATTACAGTACGTTCTTTCTTAACCATTGTGGTAGTGTATACGGTAGAAAAAAGTTATATAACCAGAGAAGTGAATGACTGAATGAATGCCTGAGCCGCGAGTTAAAACATCATTGAATAAATAAGTAATATACGAATGTAGAAAATATTAATTTCTCATTTCATTTTCTCGGTAATTTTCTGTCATTAGTCGTACACATCTACGGACCAAGTACAGAACTCAAGCAATACGAGTGACAGTTTTAGTAGGTATAATAATAATTGAACCAAAGAATGAATGATATTAAACTGGAATATAATCGCAGTGTCCGCTCTCCGTGTATCTCGTACATCTGAGTTATATTCGTTCCCCCTTCCCTGCCTACGTGTCGTTTTGCTAATGAAATAATAAATTATACACAGCCTTATGGTTTCGCTTGTCTGACGTCTGAACGTGCTAAATGCTGTTATTCCGTCTGTGGACGTATGGGAGTCTTTTGTTAAAAAGATGTTTTGATGTAATGATTTTAACATACCATGTTACACGCCATTTGTTTCGGGGGCAAGACGATTGTATTTGCTGGACGATTGTATTGGGAATATTGACTAATATATATCTAATTATTATGATAACCATTATAAACGTAATCAGGCTTAGAAGGTATTACCAATGTTATCATCAACCATTTTATTGATCTGCTATTAGACACAGTTGCTTATTATAAGTAGACGGTTAAGGGCGAAATAAAAAAAAATTAAAATAAAATCCAATTCATTTTAAATTAATTAAAATCCGAAATGGTGAAATCCGTAGACGAACCAAGGCCACCGACATAGCTCTCAAAATTAGTAAGGTCATCGAGTGGCGACCACGTCGACCTGAAGAAGACAGCGGGAAGCTGCTGGATTCGGAAGGCCCAGGACCGGAAGGAGTAGCGCCGATTAGGGGAGGCCTATGTCCAGCAGTGGACATCTATAAGCTGACGATGATTATGATGATGGTTAAGGCCACACTCTGCTACGCTGACGAACTGCGGGTTCGCAGACTTTACAAGACGTAGAGAGAATTGTAGAGAGCCATGAATTGCGCAGGTGTCCTCCCAATGTTTTTCTTCAACATTAGTAAATGTAGATTTTTTAAAATATGAACTGTATATATATATTCTGTAATAAAATCGCAATTAAGCCAAATTTGTGCACAGAATATTTTTGGAAAATAGAAACATTTAGATTTTATCATTTAAACTTGTTTCTATAATTCATTTTGTATTACGTTAACTGGCTTGCATTAAATTAACGTTTATTCTGAAAACGTTGTAAAAATTCAATTGTTATATAAATGGCACCACGGGTTACAACTAGTTGAGGGTATAAGAAATTATTTTTTTATCCAAATAGACAACCCTTCAGTTTCTTAAATTTATCGGTAAGAGAACGAGAGAAGAATATGTTAGTGTCACAATTCACAGACAATTTTAAATTTTAGAGCATTTCGTGTCTATTGGAAATCGGACAAAAGGACTCTAAATTTCCCCAAAAAATAGGAAAATTGCATTTTTCGATCATAACTCTGGGAATCTGTCCAGGTTGCATCTGGTGCCAGGGTTAGTTATATTCTGGACGGTGGGAGCACCGGGATTGTCATGTGGGGTACATAAACTTGTATACACCATAAATACTTGGAAAAACATAACGATAGAATGGAGAAATTATTAATGTTCTTTATTTTATTTCACTTCGTTTTGTTGAATGCTTTCGTGAGTCATTGTATAGAGGCTTCTTAATATTATTTAATTCACAGCTATCGTGTGCATTTTACAATACTAAATTTTAAATTCCATCTTACGTGCGGTGATTATAAAGAGGGGTATAAAGATTATTATTATTACACTTATTAATATATCGATGTAATGTAACTAATATTTATCTGAGACACACTACCCTTTCAATGATTACAGACGTGATGTTGATTACAGTATCGATCGCATCACGTTTAATCAAGAAGTGGCAACATTTTTTTAGCCGGTTGTAAGCTCTACACAACGCATGAAATAACAGTTAGAATAAAAGGTCGTTCGGGTAAATGAGTTTGTGCGTTAAAAACAACGATATACGAAAAGTGCCGAGTAATGCAATTATTATTGCTTTTTTATGTAAACATCGGTCGGAGCTGCGTATCAACAGCGAGAGCCGAGGGAGCGGCGGTTAGGGATTTGCCATGATTTTTTTATTCCGTATATTTTTATATCATCGAGCAAGCGCCCTTACGGGATCCGCAGTGAGCACGGAATGCTAAATATCACTAGCCTCGTAGACAAGCCTTGCTTCTTCATTCACCACTAGTTTCCTACATGTACGCATTCCTTATTTTATGTTATCTCTATTATATTTCCATGCCAGGTCTCTTGCTAAATAGGCAGAGAGCACTGAGTGCCAAAAATATTGTTATAACTACTCGTATTAGATATATAATAAATATTGACTGAGTTGCCCGAATAAATATTAGCATATAAATATCACAAAAAGCGGATATCTAAAATTGCGGCCCGACCGATACTGATGGCAAAAAACTAAATATAGAGTATAATAGATTTGCAAGCAACCTCTGACCTAGTTACTCTGTGTAAAGCGTTGTCCGGTGTGGGCTTGTAAATTTTTACGGTGCGAATCACAAGGGTCGCCATTACCCCGTGCGCGGGCTTGGGACAGCTCGGCGCTTTTTAACACGGAAAGGCTTAAGATATATTGCGCTGCTGGTTATATTTTTTGGATATAAAATGCGAGGCTGTTTTCGTTTGGTTCCATTTTATTCAGCGTTTTTCAGGTGGGTTGCGGTTATGTTATTGTATTATCTGCTGATAGGATACTAGAATATAGTTATACATACATGATAAGTAATGAGTAACCTAAATCGGTGATATCATAAATTTTTCGAAACTGATATTGGAATGTTACACGACTGTCTCGTTAGTAGAATGGCTGATTGAGAGGTCCTGAGTGCGATTCCCGTGTCGGGTACTACTAGATTTTTCTACGCCATCTCGTCATCTCATTTTGTAGGTCATGTTGTAAAATTTTTTTTAGTGGCTCGGAATCTATATCTTTGCCCGGTGTATACCAATAGATTCACCACCTATTTCGTTATGAGACGTAAACGTAATTGGCAAAACGTAGAAGTGTATTATAATATAACGTAAAAATATTCTTCTGTTTGCCCCTTCAAAAATTATAGGCGTGATCTTACATAGAAATGCAATATAAATTTTACACTGAAAACTAAGTTCAAAACATATCTGAGTTAAATAAAACAAAGTTAATGTACATTATAAAAAAGATTTTAAATTTAAAAAACAACAGCAAAAAACAACTTAACCTCAAAACACAAAAACCATAAACAAGACGGTTTTATTCCGATTACAAACAGGGGGTTTAACTTCGAGTGTAATCCAGAGACAATACAGCAGTTAAACAGTTAGCAGAACACGCGAACATTAAGCTGCAACAACAGCGAAACAGCAACTCGATTCATACTAACGCAACAATGTTGGGACAGCGCGCCGGAGTGCGAGCCAGCGACCGCAGGAACCGAACGCGAGCTCGTCTAACAGTTTTTCCTATAAAACCACCGGTTTGGTAATCTCATAGTGGTACACACACACACACTCTCGCTGTTTTCGTCACGAATTTCAATTTAGTAAAATACCCACGAAAGTTGCAAAAAATATTCTACAATGATTGCTTACCGTGGTGATTATATACAAATACCCCTTAGAGGAGGCCAACGGGCTGGGTCAGCGTGATGATGATGATGAAACTACACCTTTTTCAATACTATCTTGTAACTGCGTCGTAGTCATTCTCATTTCAAGAGGAGACTCGTGTCCTACAGGGGAACGACACCTTACAATACACATAATATATAAATAGATAATTTTACATCCAATTGTAGATGTTGTGTTGAACATAAATAACTCTCTTCAGGTAGAACCCACTACTTCCAGCTAAACAATCAGTATCAATTACTAATTAAGTAACAAGTCAGTCCACTTATTAAGCGCATTTTCGTAATTTTTTTTATATATCTACATATGTGATTGTATCATAAACTGTTTGGGTGTCAAGAGCTGTCAAACTATTAATTACGTAATAATGCTCGGGAATAGCAAGAAAATTATTATGATCATGACGTTCCATTTGAAGTAGGTTGTACACGCCATATTCAGCTCTAGCGAATGAATCCATATGACATATTTTAGACATTGAGGCATTATTTGACATTGATTACAGAGTCGTATGTTATTAATAATAAATCAATCGTACATTTAGGAATGACGGTTCACGATGAGGGATTGTGATTCGCTCATCCCGTTGTGTATTAATTCATTCATTGGATTTTAATATTGGCTTAGACGGATATAAAATGATAGTAGACGATGTCAGAGCGTTTTAGTGGTGGCTACGCATCTGTAATGAATAATGTATGTATATCAATTTTATTTGATATTGGATTGAGAAGTAATAGATTATCACTGACTCGCATTGTCTTTTAGGTACTTCAAATAACAACAATATAATCATTATACATTATTTTCTATAATAACTAGATTATCATAAAAGCATTCCATTAATTTGTATTTTGTACAAGGTGTATGGCAGTAGGACTTAGACATAACTGGTAAAACGTGGGGATGTACTGCACTCCTCTGCCTATCCCTTCGGGGATTACAGGCGTGATGCTACTTTTTTTTATAATTTATTGTTTACTATTAAACGAATAATGATTTCCTTTCCCAAAAACAAGTTGCCGTCTTATCTGTTGGTCTGACGGCCTGAAGAAGACAGGAAGGCGGGAAGTTGCTGGATTCGGAAGGTCTAAGACCGGAAGGAGTGGCGCCAATTAGGGGAGGCCTATGTCCAGCACTGTTCATCTAGAGACTGACGATGATCTCAAAGAGCAAGGTCCTAACAATCTACAACTTAAAAAAAATATTTACTAAAGATATTTTTTAAAACGAGAGTGTGCGCCGAACATGTCGGCACAAAACCGGAAGAACTTTTAACGAGTGTGCGCTGTTAGATTGGCTCAGCAGACGTGGCTCGCCGTCGCTATTTGTGTCCTCCAGGTGAAAATAAGCTACTTCCAGCTGCTTTTAGTTTGGGCTGAGGTTACATATGTTGTAGTGAAATCAAACTATGCTAATAGTGCAAAATATTGTGATTTATTTTGCTGTGCAAAAACTTATGAGAATTGTTTATTATTATTAAATGCCACACACACACATCACACCTGTAACCCGCGAAGGGGTAGATAGTAGAGTGAAGTACATTATTATTAAATGTAACATCACCCGTAACCCCCGAAGGGGTAAGCAGTAGAGTGCAGTACGTTTCACCAGTTACTTTTACTAACGAGGCATTCAATTTAATATTATTATTGGAATTACAAGTGTGTGAAGATTTTCAGATCAGAGTGTCAAGTTCAAAGATCAAATTCAAAGTCGTCATCATTAAAATTATCATAAACTCTTTTAATTTATTATTGCTGGACACGGGTTTTGTGTCCAAATTAGGACAGTATTTATTTATTTAAGTATGTTTTTATAACAACATTTCATACTGATTTCCATTGGTAAGCTTTTTTGCGCGAAGTAGCCATGATTTTAAGATACCTCACTTGGCTCCCATAAAACGAATACCTATTTTTATTGGGATGAAATCTCACACTTTCACAGAACTATCTTTTATTCTTCTACGTTATATTTAATATGCAGTGAAAATGAAAACAGTAATAAAATCTTCAGTAATTCTCTTATGAATTCATTTTTAATACAGTCAGCGGAGTCCGATAATTTATATAATGTGGTATTTGTACCGTCGGCAGAAAAAACAATACTTTTTGTTTTGATATTTGTTATGCAATATTTGGATCATTATTATCAGCCTCACCAACATCATCATTATCAGCTTGACAACCATAATCTGACATATTTTTTTCCTAATGAGTGACATAGTGCCGTGACCTTGGCTTGCCATATTCGAATACTGTCAGCCTGTGTAACCTTTCTTCTCCTTATCTTTGAATATTGTCCATAACGTCTAATATAGAAAGTCTGATACTGCTTCATATCAGTTCGAATTCAACAACGCCACAAAATGCAATTTTTTTTCCAATTTTAAATTGAAATTCTAATAGTACGAGTACCTATTGCTGTTCGATAATCATCAATTTGAACCTGATGCCTCAGGTTAATGGTACCCAATCCGATATCGGTTTCAAACCGCACGTGCCACTAAACCATAAGCAGTCATGTTTTATCAATTTGAAATCGTAATAGAACGGTATGTATTTGTCTAGCTTGTTTGATTCTCACTCGAATACGAACAGTTTGCATTCGCCGCCGAGTAGTAGGAAGAAGTTTGCGTCGGGATATTTACGCCAGATATCAACTTTGTTATAACAGTTGGCGTTTGAAATCCTTTTAAATTTATCACCCGACTGTACTTAGCCAAGGTTTTGTCGGCGGTTCCGTTCGCGCTTACAGAAACTTGAAAGTTTTTGGAAGCTGTGTAAACTGATTATATAATAGGGGTACTTCTAAACGGTTATCTCCTTTCACGAACTATTTTCTTGTTATTATCAACTGTGGTAAGATATGTGGACATGTCAGTGATATGGTATTTTCGTTTGTGAATAAATATTTTTTTTCTTTCTTCCTTACATTGGGATTGACGATACGATTGATTATGTTTTGTCTTTTTATAGAATCTTTCTTGGATTCTGTTTGTTTCTTGAATGTTACATTAATTTTTGAAAATTTCAGTTCTATTTCAGGACTTTGTATGTGTAAAATTAGATTGATCAGTGTGAGATTAAACGTTCAACATCTAATGGCAAATCTATCAGTTTGTTATTTCCAGAATGTATAACTGCGAGCATTTTCTTGTAAAATATATATATATTTTTTATTATATGGTAGGCTACCGTTTGACGTTAGGCGATCTCGTTTAATGGTAAGCGCAGATGCGTCCTAAGATATAGCACGCCTGCCTAGGAAGAGCCCTTGCTTAAAAAAATTAAAATAACTTGGACCAATAATTTACACTTAGGCAATTAGAATGATATTAATATTTAATACTCAAATACCTATGTTAGTGATCTAATATTAAGCCTGGTTTCTCTTGTTAACAGATAATTTTAATTTAATGATACATTATTTCAGCTAGAACATTTTGTTTACAAAGTAAAATGAAACATAACAAGAAGATATAGAACAATACCACGTTCTTATAAAGTAATTATTTCAGCAATTTTAATCCTATTTAAGAAATTCCGCAAGATTTTAATAGTTATTTGCTTTTTCACTGAACTGTACAAATATTTTACGTTCGCTCCGCAGCGGGACGAAGAAGTTTGCGTCCGGAAATTTGTGCCAGATATATACTTTGTCGCAGCAGTTGCCACTTTAAATCCTTTAAAATAAGTAGTTTCACTTCGACGGGATGGCTGGGGAGGGTTGCGAAATTGTATTTCTCATCCGTTTTATTCCCGGGAGATCGACATAAGCTGATAATTTAAGAAATCGATTACACTTACTGTGTATTAATATTTTATTGAAAAACGTTTCGTGAATACCTGTACATATTTAAATTTTAATAATTAACAGTACTGGAAAGAAAGAGCTGAAGTTCGAGGTCAGTAGCGTGCTACTGGAAAGGCACATGTTATGTTCAGCAGTAGATGACGATGAGATGGGCATTTAATATTTCATTACTTTATTACTGATTAGTTATGCCTGCAACTTTGTTAGCATGTTAGTCAACACTTTTTCTAAAATTAAAGTAGCTTAAGTTACTCCATATAACGTCATCTATCTGTCAGTGAAAGTCGCGTCAAAATCGCTGGAGCCGTTCCAGATATAAGCCGAAACAAACAGATAGACAGTCAGACAAAAATTGTAAAAAAATGTTATTTTGATATATGTACGAATTAAGTGAAAATCGGTTATTTTAATATTACAAACAGATGCTCCAACTTTATTTAGTTGTAAAGATAGTTTAAATCAGTTATTTATTGTCTGTAACATCTCATTAGGTTAATTTTGTTTATGATATCAATGGTAACTACTGCGTTGGCTCCGGAAGTAGTTTGCGTTCGGATATTTGTGCCAGATATCAACGCTATTGCAGTAGTTGCTGTTTGAAATCCTATAAGTAACTATTTTCAATTCGATGTGATTGCTTCGACCTTACAAATTCGTATTCATATATTTTTAATGCCTATTGTGTTTTCGTGTAGTTATGATTAGTGGTACGTTGTCGTGTGATTCAGACACATTGTGTTATTTCTTCCTTTGAAAATAAATAATAAAAACTTTCATTTTTTCTATGTCTGAAACCCGTCAGTGGACTTTAGATCATCGTATTAAACTTACACATTGTCAAGACTCGTATCCAGTAGTTAAAAATAAAATAGGGCGATAATAATGATGACACTAACTTTGTAAATTTTAACTTTTTGTTGCAAGTTTATAATAAGGTGTCATAACAAAGAGCTCGAAGAAAAAAACATTGCTTGACAACAATGTAGTCATAGAATGTTTTTAAGAAATTACTTGTTCTGCTGTCGGTATCAGCATCGGCTCATCGAATCGAGATATGCACTCTCTTAATGAAACTCTTACTTTGATGAGGAAACCGCACGCCTGCTTTAAATTCCGTGTAAAAGATATCCAGATTCGAATTGAGACAGAGTAAATTGGGCCGAGGTTAGCCACGCATACTTTGAATAATGTGAGTGATGGAAAAAAGCCTAGTGAGTTCAGAATTTCTTTTTTACTATTGAACTTTATACACAGATATACGTTGCGATTGCTGATGGACACAGGTATTGACCAAGTAATTCTGAAAGATTGTGAACTTAGGAGTCTCTAAAACCCGCATGCTTGTATGAAAACAATGAAGAATGCAGAAAAAACACATTAGGTCTGTAAAGCTAAAGATATCTGGCTCTCTGTAATTTCTGTCTCTCGGTTTTGCTCATCTAAAACTTATGATACATAGTAGTACTGATAAACATCTCTTGAATAGGTATAGACATGACTAAATGATGTGTAACCTTGTAGTCTCCGTCACGATCCCGCTGTGGTCGACGGCGGCAGGTATTTATGACAGCGGCCTGTTTCTTCGCTCAAAAGAAAATTGTCATTAAAATTTTAAAATATTTTTTTTACCCTGATGGATCACAGTTGTGCGCATGTTGTGCGCGCTGGAGTACATTTCAATAAATATTTTCTATTTTAATTTAATGAGTATTTACCAAAAACGATTAAAAATCACTTTTATTATAACAATAGTACGTTGATATCTGCTAGCAAAAAATGTCTTTATCAGTTTTATGTTGGTCTTTGAATAATCCCCTGTAATTAAATAAGTACTTTATTGATTAGCAAGTTAACAACGATAAATCATTGTATTTTAGTAGAGATATGGACGAATTGATTCAAACACACAACATTAGATCATTCGTCAATTAATGTCATATGAGTGCGGCGGCCATTACGCGGCTGACCATATCGCTCATCGCTGCAATATGACGCTGCAATATGACTATGTACTATTTACGTCAGTGAATGTAACTATTACAAACAGTTTAACTTTCCCGAACATTTATGATGGTTAAATTAGGTTTTTTTTATATAAATGATTAGAATCTGGTTATATGACGCGACTGACTCGTTTCAGCTACTAATTATTAATGTGAGATGACGGCTTGGGTCGCCATTAATTGGCATAATGGTAAAGGGAAACATCGGCAGAAAATTTGCACATTTCTCGAAAAATAAAACTTGTGTAAGGCCTGTGAAGTATACCAATCCGAACTTGGTCAGGGTGACGGTCTTTAGCCTTTACCCTCTAGCCCTGAACGGAGACTCGTGTCCAAGAGTGCAGTGATAAAAATGGTCGAAAATAAATTTTATGCATAAAGTAATAATGGTAACAATTAGCAAATATGCCGAGCAGTTTGGGATAGTTAGCACTCATATAGAGAAGGAAAAACTCAGAAACTTCAGTACATTTTCGGTCGTAAAGCTAACGAAAATATGAGACAATCTAAGCTGTTTGTACTTTCAGGTACTCGTACTTTACGTAATCATTACTTTCATTACATTTTTATTGTCAAGTTAACACATATGAGTATTTAAAAGAGCACGTAAAATACTAAATTAATAAAAATAAATTTATAAGTAAATTTATTTTAATTCGTTAGAACCTTAGATCATTATTATGATTACAGATTAGTATAATGTTTGTTTTGAATCTTGGCTAAACTAGCATAATGTTAGAAATGGCTTAACTGACAGCACCATACCTCGTCCTGCCACAGATAAATTACCATATCAGTGGAGATATTTACTCTGTGTCGGCTGTATGAGTAATCGCCTTCGTTCGTGTGAGCGATGGCGGGCGACAAGATGGCGGTCAAAATGGCGCCTAATAGGTTGTGGCGACGCGCCATTGGTCTTTATACATCTGGCAGAAACCGAATTTCTGTCCAACATCCGGTGCATAATCGAATTTGTGATGTTACTTGCGAATTATTGTGAATTTTCGACTTATTAACACATATATTTATTACTTCATCAACTTCCAGTTAATAATTTCTTGACATTAATTAATACCTCTAGTTGCAATATCCTAATAATATTAACAATTTAATATAAACGCGATTTAAATATCTGTTTATTAGTAGTAAAAATTCAGGATAACTATTGACATTTTATTACTTATAAGAAAACAATACCGAAATACTTCGAGTCGCAGATAGCATTGAGTAGGTACCTATATCTCACTCTTTACATACTTGACACGCTTTTTCTACATTCATCACTCATGTTGCATGTTATTTCCATTAATTTAATTAGAGGTTTGTACTTATTAATCTATTGAAGTAATTAATTTTACTAGCGTTTTTATATTTTGTATGACGTAAACTTTTTAGTTTACGTCATACAAAATATAAAAATTGTACTTACTTTTGTAAGCATAGATAAATAGGTTATTTATTGAACAAAACAAATACAGTTATTAGACCAGTAAATAGAGATGTAATAGCACGCTGTTTATAACGAGAGTCTGCTTCCTGTTTCCCGGTCTGAAGAGGCAGAAAAGAGACGCATGTATGTATGGACACATGTCCATATTAATCTTCGAGGGTAGCAACGCCGGGGACTCATCTTGAATAAGGTTCACGTTTTGTTTGAGTTTAAGGTTAAGGTCGTACTATATCACGGGTGATTTTTTTTTACCTCTTGTTATGTTAACGTTTTTATATTGTATTTCAAATTATTATAACACAAAAATATTTATTATTTGTCTATTTAAATAGTTTTGAGTTAGTGAATTTGAAGAGAGATGTTGACAATGTTATTGTAAATGTTCTATATTGGATCTACTATTTTTGTTTTTCCCTTTATTGCCCTTTTCATAAATATATTTGAATCTTACTATATTGTGTTACATGAATTGAAGAGTTTCGATTTTAAGTTTTTGCTAGTTTGTGTTTGTCTGAATCCTATTATGGACAATTAAGTGCATGATTGGAGATAATCCCGTATGATATCCCGCAGACGAGTCTCCATAACAGTATCCTAAAATCGAACTCTACCAAAAAGCACATAAAGTTGAAGACGAGAGCTGGATGCGGTGCACCGCAACCCATCTCTAAGAGCTTACCGCATCCTCTAATGTACTGCTAATGCTGGTTGCACACTTGTGATTTCGTTCAACCTGAGAAATATAAATGTATGTTAAATCTATGTAAAATGCAGGGGGCAGATAATTACATACATATAATTGTTTCTGAATTTAGTTGCCGGACTGAAAATCTATGTTTAGAGTGCATAATGTATTAATACGCTACATGTATTTCTTATTTCTCTATATATTGTATCGTATTATATCGCTTAATTAAATGTGTCTTATTCATAAGAATACGACCCGATTTTCAATCAGATAATAAAATTAATTTATTACGGCATTTTTACGTTGAAAGTGTTCCTGCATCTCACAGATGTGTACACAGCGTGACGTCAAAGTAATAGACTTTAGATTTAATACGGTTTGAGAGCTGAGAATATTTGTGTACTGTTATATAATGAAAACGGAACTTTCACGTCTCGCTGAAGAAATTTTAATGTATAATGCGATCGCTCTTGAGATTTCGTCTGCGTTTGCCTTGAATGCGAATTGATTTAAAATATGGAATCTTGAGCGAGGGTTTTGGATACCGGATGGTGTATGGCAGACTGCAGCTGACAAGTAAGCGATTCAGAAGTTATTATAGGAAATTGCGTATTTTGCTAATGTTTATTTGTAGTGGTTTATATATTTTCTGTTCAGATCGGTGGTATATTTATTATCCTTTTTATTACCATTATTCTATTGTCACGCTAGGTCTCTTGTGGGGTATGTAGTCATGAGTATTTATGTCCGTACACAATAATAATATTATTATAAGATTTCAAGTGTTACAATGAAGTGGACGGCGGGTGGTAGTGGCTGGATGACATCTGCGGTGAATTGAGTGTTGTGGAACATCTTTGGAAAGGCCTATTTCCAGCAGTGGAAAGGAAAAGGCTCACATGAATGAATGCATTAAGTGGTAAAGAAAACACCGGTGGGAAGTTCTACTCTTTGGCAAACTGCAGCAGAAACGATATAGGCTGAGAACAGCTTAAAATTTAATTTGCCACTAAACAGAACACACCGAGAATTATGTGACGTCACTAAACCAGTATTTTCTGTTACATACGATGCAATTGTCATGACGAATATTGCTGTGACATATTCAAATCTCACTGTTGGATATGGGACTGTTTTGTAAAGAATGAATGACAGAATGACAGAATGAATGAATTTATTTATATAGCTTCCACTATAGTCTATTGGTATTGTATTTAAAAGAATTATAATATATATAATCAAATTATACGAATACTTATGTAAAACTTCCTAATATAAATATCTTGCTTCTGGATAAAATATTTATCCTTTTTGATATCACATTCGACAAATCCATGATAATAACGCCGGTAATGTTAGAGGCTTAAGCTATTCGGATCTTAAGGTCGTCTAGGACAGTCTGACGATCGAATTTCGCTCTTACATCACCTTGGTAACCTGTCTGGAACTAAAAACGACCTGTACCAAACAATAAAATATCTGTACAAGTCTGAAGAGTAAATAAAGCGAGTGTAAGTCGCATTCCGTCCTCTGTCTGTGTGTTCGTCGCTTAAAATTTATTATATTTCGTGTAACAATTACTCAGTAAGTTGAAGGTTTGCTGATGACAGCCGAAAATGGAGAGAAATGGACGAATTAGAAGCTTTTGTTAACGACTCATGTACAGGTCTGACTAATATGCGTTAACGATAAGCGATATTTTATGTTATTTCATAATGCTGAATGTGGAAAAAGCAAGTTTGGTCTGTAAGGATAGATATATTTGGCAGGTTGTGCTCTCTACGTATCTTGAAAGAGTCTGACATAACGATATAATAGTGGTAATCAGTGATATTTTCGGTAATTAAACTTTAAATTGCAAAACATAAGTCTGTGCATTAAATAAATTTGTAATTTCATTATTGTAACGCTACATGAATTTTTGAATTGAATCCGTATTTATAGTCATTTATTGCTGGTTCTGATCGAAGTAGTTTTTCCTTCAGATCAGTGTATGAATGCCAGAATAGAAAAAAGTGTACCAAAATGATCCGATGTAGGTCCGACTTAGTTTTTAGCATAGCGTGTTTATTTAACGCTTCACAATGATTTGATATAATAATTTTCAATTGATTAATTTGATAAATTATTGACAAATATTATTTTACTTTACTTAACTCTTAATATTTGCGTTTTTTTTTCAAGTAAATTTTACTTTTCCTTTATCAAAATGTATAGGTATCATTATAATATTTTCATTTCGTCATAATAATAAATAAAAGTACTTACAAACGGGGTATAATATGTCATCATTGCAACGATCGAAAAATCTCACTGGATTTGTATGGCATAATTGTTTATGGATTGTATGTATGTTAAATTGTTAATTGTTTATGGATTGTACGTGTATAAAGGCGCTTATGTGTGTAGTTTGAGCGCAACATTTTGTAAAAGTTTATTTCTAAAGCGATTAATATTATTCGTTACTCGTTCTCAATGAGACGATTACTTGATAGCTATAGTCTCTAGTTCGTTTGAGGGCATCAAATCTCCTAAGTTTTTGTTACAATTATTCATTCTATTCTATATAATTCATTTCTATTGTATTAAAGCAGTAATTAAAATGTTTAGTTAAGGCTATTTATATGAAATTAACAAAACTATACGAATAAATGTAATAATTCTATAATTTAATATGTTTATCGTATTATAAGTCAAACCGTACGCGACCATCGTGGCAGACTATGGCCTTAGCTTTTTTCACTCCGAGAGGAGGCCAAGGTTTAACATTACCCAATATACTACAGAAGGGTTGATGGTAATGATGATGGTGAATCTTTTGTGAAATATACAAGAACATGGATGAACCTTGGATAAGATTTGAAACTTGTCTTTAGAATCACTAATTATTCGATCAAAGCAAAATACTTGAACGTATTGGACACTCGATACTGAGAAAGTCAACACTGAACCGGTATTAAGCGCTCATTAAAACTTCGCGCCAGATTGCAGTGCGCCGGGGAGCGCGCGTCTCGCTGAATTTGAGCTGTGTTTCCAGATTTAACATCTACTCCCCGTTTTGATGTTGACATTCTCGTTTTCATATTTCGCTTCGTTTGCAATTGTTACATTATTGTCATTATAATCATCTTAAGTGGTTTTAATATAGGTACCTAAATAAATTCCGTTAGTCGTAGGTACTGTATCGTTGGTTGTCTTGGTTGCAAGTGCGACTGCCGAGCAGGAGGTCCCGGGTTGAACACTACAAAAATTTTCTAATTTAGATTTTCTAGTAGTGGTTCGGAGTCTGGATATGTGCCCGATGCATGGCAAT
>DWDT01001594.1:0-15476 GCA_018245595.1 Microceris scylla | reverse complement strand
AGTATTGAACTTCTCTAATTTACAATTTCTAATAGTGTCAATAGGTTCAGCACCTATTCCATGGGACATAAATGTAACCAGTGAAATGTAGGTGACCTACACTCCTCAGTCAACCCCTGTGGGGATTAAAGGTGTGATGTTACGTTTTATATCATATAATTATATAAAATAGTATAGTGCAGCCTGCTTAGGTATGGCCAAATAACCTGGCCGCTTAGAGGTATAGGCAGTGGGGAAAGCTGTGCTCTGTGATCGCCAGCTTATGTGCACAACGAGATTATGGGCAAAAACTGCTCAGAGAGCCCTATGTCCAGCAATAGATTTAGACTAGTTAATAATTAAATATTTAGCTTATATTCTAGTAAACTATGTCTGGTAACAATATCTCCAACAGTTTTGAATTTATTTCATGGATTTATCCTATTTATTTCAGGCATTCATAGATCACCACAGGACAGTCCTAATGAAGAAACAGAGTCATTTTTACAAAGTAAAAGTAAAACACATAGCAAGAAACAAAAGGAAAATTTAGATCTGAGTGTTAAAAAGAAAAATAATTATGTGACCTATCCCATTGATGATGATATCAGTAATGTCAGTGGGCCGGTTGTGACTCATGGTAAAGTTACTCGAAAAACTCGAAGAAACACTCTCAAAGAAAGTAATGTTGGTTTACAATTACACAGCAATATTGACTCACAAAACAGCAATAATCATGTTAAAATGTTATTGAGAAATAAGAAACTTCTGGAACTTGAACAAGCCACAGGTAAAGAAAATTTTGTAAATATAACCAAAACAGACATAGAACCAGTTGTTGATAGTAGACTAAGACATAAAAAGAAGAAAAATAAGAAAGATCTGGCAGAAGCAGTTGATGAAAAGGGTAAAGAATTTCACATTGGTTCAAAGAAGAAAACTGCTAGAAAGAAGAAAAAGTCAAATTTAATAATTAGTGATCAATATGTAACAAATGAGATCAACACAAATGTGCCTAATAAGAATGACATGTCTGTAGACTCTTTCCACAGCGCTGCAGGCAGCCCTATTAATGATCATATACATGGCACCAGTGTCAGGAGACTTATGAATAATCATGAAGTTGAAGATGACAACATTGAGAATGATATCTCCAATAAAAAAAAATGTGTTGATAATTTTGTCAGTGATAGAAATACAGAAAACTATGAGGTTTTATCAAGTAATTTAACAAATATTAAGGTCAACCCTGTTACTAGTTCTAATGAAACACAGGATGCATCTGTTTATTTCAATATTAAAGCTGAGAAAAAAGGTAACCACGAAAAAATTGACAAAATTGAAAATATATCTAGTGATAGTAACAATCTTAATGCTACTTTTAGTAAAATAGAAGATGCACCTGGTGATTTAACAACTGGAAATCAGACAAAAGGTAAAAAGAAAAGGAAATCTACCATTAGGAATGCTACTTTTGACAGAACAGAAAATGAAGTTGAGGATAGTGAAAACCTCAATACTACATTTAATAAAACAGAAGATACACCTGCTGGCTTAAATACTAAAAATGAAAAAAAAGGTAAAACGAAAAGGAAATCTAGCATTATAAATACAACTTTTGACAAAACTGAAAATGAATTTGAGGATAGTGAAAACTTCAATACTACATTTAGTAAAATAGAGGATGTGCCTGCTGCTTTAAATACTGAAAATGAAAAGAAAGGTAAAACGAAAAGGAAATCTAGCATTATAAATACTACTTTTGACAAAACTGAAAATATATTTTATGATAATGACAACCTTAATACTACATCTAATAAAGAAGGAGAAACATCTGCTTATTTAAATAATGAAGATGAAATGGAACCTAAAAAGAGAAGGAAGACAACTATTAAAAACGCTAGTTTTGATAAAAGTAAGAATATATTTGAAATGGATGATGGAAAAGAGGCAAACTCTACATTTGACAAAGATGACATGAATCTTTGTGATTCAACTGTGAATAGAGAATCAGCTAGAAAAAGGAGGACATCTTTTATAAACAACACTCAGAATGGTTCTGTAGGGAGTCTCAACAGTACATTTGATATGAAATTTAAAAGTAATACCTCAAAAACCAAATCCCTTGACATCACATTTGACAAAGGTTGCAATCTACATTTGAACACCAGTTTTGACACTGAAAATAAAAACTTTGAAATAACAGACAATGATTCTAAAAAATCATCTCTCATCAGCTCTGATGCCATGGTCAACATCACCAAAGACAATTCTGAACACAGCTCACATATCAGTATAACTAGTGATGACTCTAAGACGGAAAATCTTTTGAATCATACTCCGGTATTGATAGAGAGCAGTGTTGATGATACTCAAATTTCTGAAGAAAACATCAATAATACTCCAGAAATGGCCCAAGGAAAAATTCCTTCTACTCCATTAAAACGTGAAGGTACATTTACTAAAAGTGGTCCAGGTATTTCAACATCTCCACAAACCAATGTTTCTACAGAAAAAACACCTGTTAAACAAAACTTTGTGTCGTCTCCTGGATGCACACCATTTCCTATGGCAAAGAGTTATCAAAAGGAAAAGAGTGTGTTGAATGTAACAAGGTCTATTGAGAAGTCACTCTGCAGGTCATCCTTGGCCGATATAGGACCACGACAGAACAAAGTAATGTTCTGCAGTCCAGTGAACAATTCCAATATAGTTACACAGATGAAAGGGAAGGTGATAAAATCCAATTTGAAAGGATCTAACAAGAGTTTTGTATTCAATGATAGTGGTAAGTGTACAGTGATAAAAAACATTTTTCATTATTCTTTAATGTAAAGAGATGATGATTGATATCTGGGGACAAAGTCACTTAGTTAAAAACTACATTAAGCCTACAAATCAAATATGTTAATTTCTAAATATATATTTTTATAGATTTTACACCTGGACACAACAGATAAAAATGTAACACACAATAATCTGGTCAGCAGTTAGGATCAGTCAACCAACACACCAAACATATATAACACACACAGAACCACCTTCTATGACATGGGGTTCCTCAAAAATATTGGTAAAAGACTCATTTAAGACAAGCAACACATTGGTCACTCCTCTGCTGGTTGCTTACAGTGCCAGTGACCACTTTGTATGGTTTTGGTGTTCGGCCTATATGCTATTCCGCTCTTTTACTAGCAAAACGCTGCTAGGAATAATAATTAAATTCATGTAGACTTAAGGGATTATGTATTGAATTTCACTAATACTGAAAAGAATGTATTGGGAATGACAAAATAACACCTCACGGGACAGCCAATTTGGTGCTGTATATTTATTTTCTTGAATGGATTTCTACATTGGCTTGTAGTATTGTGAATGCTGTACACAGGGTTTCAGATTTGATAACATATTAGCTTACATCTAATATTACTTCTGGTTACAGATCTAGTTTTTTATATTTGTAGCATCTACAAGTCAGCATATCTTACACTGTGTTGGTCTATGAGGTGTAAAGTTTTGCAGTTAATTAATCAATTAAATACTTATTATAAATACATATATTATTACAACCACAGTGAACTTACTCTACAAATGTAAAGCTTCATGTACATGTACCCACTATTCATTGGTTGGGTGCTAAATGTTGCTGATGTCCTTGTATACATATAAAGGCATAAAATAGAAGTATCATTTTAAACTCCTTTTGCAGTGGAAGGTCGCCCGGTCGCACGTAAACGCTCGTACACGCACGACGGCGACGCCGCGCGCGCCAAGCGCAAGCGGCTCGGCGATGGCCTGCAGGTCTCCGTGGACAGACTCTCGCGACCCAGGACGTTCAGCGCCGCCGGTTTGTACTATTTGATCGCCCTACGAGCCATCGCTGGGGCGAGAGATTACGTCAGGAACGACGTAGTGGCGCGCGACCTGAACGTGTATACGTTAGAGAGGTATGTGGCGGTGTCGGCGCGACGTATTGACGTCCGCGCCGACAACAGACCACATTCCCATCTCCACGGGTTCACGCCCCTACACGCTCGACCACCTGATGGACGCCCGCTCCCACGCGAACTTGTCAGGCTGGCGTCAACCTCCGAAGAGGAGGAAGGCGACGCGGTATAGGCCTACCACCACTGCCTGGCGGTATGTTCACCACCTTGGGGCAGTTGTCTCTATGAGAACTGTAGTGGTAGTCGGGTAGAAAGGAAGTCTTCGGGGCCCGTCATCCTCACGCAGCGCCACAGCGTGGGAAGATTCAAACCATCCATCCTTGTACTATTTGAGCATTACAAAGTTGGGTGAACCTGTAAGGTAGCTGTCCATATCGGAGATAAAATATTCAGAACGTTATTGTATCTAAGTATATTTTGTTACATGTATGTATATGACTTATTGTGAAAAAACTGTTTGTACTTCAGCGAAACTATCCGATCCGAGCACGCCATCGAAGAAGGCGGAAACGCCTTCTAAAACTAAGCCAGAAGGTAAAGTATCGCGTACCAGGCTGCCCAACTTTGCCGCGTTGCATCAGAAGCAGTTCGCCAAAATGGAATCGCTGGACGAGTGCCAGGAGCGGAAGGCGAAGCGTGCGAAACAGCTGCTAACACCCACCGGCAGCGTTGGGATCATTGAACGAATAAGCCCAAAAGGTATTTATTTCTTCAATATATAGCGTAGATAATCACATTATTTATTATGTTCTCAAAAACGAAGTATTGACATATTTCCTATTACTAACACAAAAATCCAATCTACAATTCCATCTCATTTAGAGAGGGAATTGTAGATTGGATACGTACGTATATGCTGTAATAATACTCCTAGCGTTGAGTTATGAGTTGTCAAGTGAAATTATAGACATCACAGGCAATAGTAACCTCGTACACGTGTATTAATTCTCAATATTGATGATGAAACTATTATTCTTAATCTTTAATAATATATTTCCAGCTCGACCGAGTTCGAATATAAATTTGGTTAAAGGAAGCAGTGGCTACATAGGTCGGAAGGTTTGCTCGTCACATAAGTACTATAATAATATGAAAACAAAATAAATTATAGGTATCCTTGGATCACAGAATCCACATTAAAATATACAATGCTGAATAATCGATTGTCATCGTGTTCTTTATATTCAGTAATGTGTCAACAAATAGATTATTTCATGAGAACAATGCGTACCTATGCGTAAATTTTTATTAGACACGTGTACAATGTCTGAAGTACGTTGTCGTATAGGCAATATTGGATGCCTATTAAGATTTACGGCCGCGATAGGTCCGGCAATAGCAGGGCGAGGCCCGGCGGTGTGACATATCAGCCGTTTATCTAATCGACATAGAAATGAAAATGATTTATATCGTTGGTACGTTGTAAAACATACATTTATAAACGTTTTGTAGGTACGTTATATATCGTTAATGACGTTGATATACGAGTAAGGTCTTTATTATTACATATAATTATTGTTTTTTCTCAATATTTTAAAGTTGCATTTACAGGTTATACACATTCAATTCTTATGATGGTCTTATTGAATTGTTTTATTGAAACATAATAAGAATTGACCCTATTCTGTTAAGGTACCACACCAACACCTACCTCAGCTGTAGCACCACAAGAGTTCAAAGAGCCAGAAACAAAATTGCATACGCCGTCGAAACCAAAACTAACTACTACACTTGAGTCTCTGAACCCCGGGTACACGAGATTCGGCTTCAAACTCAACATGGACGTCAACCCATTCAGTATCACCAGCAAGAACACAGAAATCAAGCCAAAAGAGAAGAGACATAACGAGCTGTCAAGGAAGACGACGTGTTTAGCATTGCCGTCCCTAGTGGGAACAACAGGTAAAAGGCGGAACGTGGCTAAACAGGCGGTGATGAGGGAGAAATCCTTCACGGAAAAGAGAGATGTCAAACGAAATGAGAATCGAACGGTTATTAAAGGGGTACGTACAAACCGCCGATTTGAACTACAGATGAAGTTGAGAAACATCAATTCGTGAAGGTAGTTTCGTCAGCAGTTCGAAATTGAGTAGAGGGCGCTAATAACGCGAAGTACAAGAGTTACATTTTAACTTCTCTATGTTTTTAAGTTGATATTTAAACATATTGAGGCACATAATATTACTAACATTTAATATTCAGTTTTTGAATTTGTAGGATGGTTAATAATATCATCAAACTGTAATCGTCTAAATTTAAACTCAAATTAAACATGTGACTGGGCGGTCTTTATTGGTTGAGGAGTTGAGGGATTGGCCAACTTTTTGAGTTTTTGTAAAAGTTAGAAATTATTAAATGAAGATAACTTTCCCGCCTACGACAGTTATTGTTATAGATAATATAATTTACATTTGTCTCTATTAATTAAATTTTTAACTTTTTTTACGGTAATGATCTATAACAGTCTTACTAATATTTCTATTTGACTGCCATACTACGTAAATAACAACCATATATTATTTAACAATAATATGTATTACGATTAGTACTCTCCTTCTCTAATAAGGAGATTACAGGCAGGACGTTACGTTTTTTATATATTTTTTCCTTTCTTTAAATTATCACTAATAAAATAGATGGCCCTAGCATTTGTACATTAAATAGTAAAAGTTTGTTTTTGAATTAATATAAAGCATGTAATGTACACTAGCCAAAGCGTACTATGATAATATAATAAATTTTTTGTTAATATTTTATATCAGAGACGAGAATCATAGCCAATGTTAACAAAAATTTGGGCCATTTTACTGTGCCATTTCTTTTATGTTACTGTATGTGTGTGTCCTTGAAAATATACAAAGCTTTGTGAGACATGTGTAGTTGTGTTAATAAATATAAAGTTATTTACGTATGTGTGTGTTTTTAAACCCTGTGCGTATTGGAATAGGAATGCGAATTTCACCTCAGGGGAAATGTTTATAGCGATTTAAGTATCAAGGAAGTGTGCCAACTCTGTAACATACTTGTTAACATTTTGTGGGAATATCAAGTCATCAAATCTCATATACAGTGCAGTTGCATATTCAAATGCAGCATCATGAACTTAAATACATAGAATAGAAAGTTCTGCAGTTTTTTAAGATGTCTGCCTACTTAAAATGTAAATTGTTCAGTGATTAGCCTTGACTGCCTCGTCGGTGGAGTGATTGCAAACGCAACAGCTGATTGCGAGGTTGTAGGTTCGTTCCCAGATCGGGTATTAACGGGTTTTAGTAATTTGAAATGCCTAGAAGTTAACCCGGAGGCTGGATTAAAAACTTGGTAATGGCAAATGGCTCACCGCCTATTCCATGATGGGGCGTAAGTGTAACGAAACATGTTTGACACTGGTTACATATATAAAACTACATTTATATTTGATTTGAATCTTATACTTATTAACATCATGATGCCGATGAAACGTTTTAATAATCACATAGTAGTTAATAAATATTTTCAGGCAAGGCACTAATTACAATATAGAGTAATGGTGAGATATCACAAATTCTCACCAAACTTTTTAGTCTGTCGTAATTGTCGTATAGCAGGGTCATTGCGACTGTGACCTCGGTGTAGTCGAGTACATAATAATTCCTTGTAGTACCCATCGACTTTTCTACTACAATTTATTATTTCTATAGCTTTTCTGTAGCTGCCATACTAATAACAAATTCAAAACCTGAAGATAACACTGTCATACAGCTGGATTCGGAAGGCCCAGCTCTGGAATAAGTTTCGCAAATAACTGGAGGTCTATGTCCAAAGTCAAATTAAGAAAGAAATTGAAATGTCAAATTCAAGTCCAATAATATTTACCAGCGTATAATGTATTAAGCAGTTTTGACTATATTTTCTTTAAAATATATTCGTATTTAAATTCAGATTTAAAAGTAAATCTACCCGTGTCTTTTGTTTTTACTACAACTACTTTTGTTAATTTATGTTGAGACAGCTGGGATCGTAGGTTAGGCAATGTAGAATGTTCATTAAATCGACCCTTAAAATGTGACACATGAAATCAAATATGGCATGTATAATTTGCTACTATATATTATATTATGGTTTTATTAAGACGAGGTGTGGTTTGATATGCACTGTCGCCATATTGTAAATAAAACAGGAACAATTTTTACCTTCATACTTTTCTACAAATGGTGGGAATAGAAACAACACAATCGATTTTCTTCGTTCTCAACGACCCGATGTGAGACAACGATCACTATGCTGGTAGCGCGCTGGCCATTTCGAGTTCGATTACATTACCAAGATATTTCAATGAGAAAGTTACTTACGGATTGATTTATTTGTTTGAAGTCGGAATTTTTCATAAATTGTATCCTTGAGTTTACATAGGATCATAGAAAATCTTAACAGTAGATTATGAATATGAAGCATGACCTTAAATTATTCATATAAAATTCTTATACTTTTACAGGACGGTAACCATTTTGTTAGTGATGAGTGACGACATAATAATAACATACGAACCTATACCTGATGTTTTGAATGATATTCCAATAATGCAACGAAACGTTTATACCATTCGTTGCATTGTTGCATATACACTTATGTACGCGTATATTTAATTAATTATTTAATTTTAACACCATAACAACACTCCTATATTTCCCTGTTGGGATTGTGGGAGAACTACTAGAGTGTAGTTCTTCCCTTCCCACAATTTAAGTTATACGTCCCATAGAATAGGGGGTGAGCTCATAGCCTCACACTGGACACTAATTCAATGTGAAGGTACTTCATCATTTTAATATTTAACCGTTACCAAAATTCCTAAGATATGAGTATTAAATTCTTATAAATGTAAAAATGTCAAGTCATTCTCTTGCAATAAAATACTGTCATTGTCACGGGATTCACAGCGCGCAAGGACGATAGAGCTACGAGTTGAAACTGTATTTTCCCCATTTAAATCCTATAGGTAGGTATGTCATATTTGAATGAAATTAAGCTGTAAAACATCTGTTTACTGTGGACACTGTTTATCACGTTCTGAGCACAATTATAATAAACATATTTTTTAACTCTGATTTTTTTTAAATCACCCAGTATCATGTAAAATATAAAAAAAATTCAAGTCACCACTATTATCAATGACCTGTAGATCTAGTGGTCCATGACCCTGATAACTGAGGCGGTTGTCGTAGGTTCGAATAAGTACTTCAATGCGGACAAAAACATATTTGTGTGATGGTCATGCTCATGACAATTGTTTTTTGTCTGACTATAGACGTCTCTATGAAAGTATGTTGTATGTATATAGAAATTTATTTACGCAGTGTCCGTATGTTGTGTTGTGAAAGATATTGTTATTATTATCGACAGATTTTTCGTTCCATTATTGGACGACGTAATCTCTCAAAATGCAATGGGTTAAACTTATCTTACATACCTACCTTAACCTAGGTTAAGCCTATCACACTTGCCAGATGCAGTTTAGCAGGCTTCACACGGCTTATAGTGGACAAGAGGTGTGTAGACTTCCCCATGATGTATTCTTGCACGATTAGGTATGTAGCAAGCGAAATGTAATTTTATAAACGCACATAATTGTTCGTGTTTGAAGAGAGTGATGAATGTACATGATGCATGTCAGATTTTTCAGGATAAAGATATTTGGCAGTCGGTTCTCTATGCGTATCATAAGGGACCTGCCATAGCGCTATACCTAATAATAATTTTGTAGACTGAGTTGTGTGAGAATCGAATTCTGTACCTAATAGAGGAAGACTGCAATGCAAATCTCCCAACCTGCACTGCCATTGAAATAACAATATTACTATCAATTGGTACTGCCATTGAAATAACAATATTACTATCAATATTACTAGCAAGTACCGTTTTTCTGTTAAATTCTATTTATTTATTTATTTCTATGTATGAATACGGAGGTCCTATCAATATAACGTACATAGTACTTGTGCATTTTAGTTGGGTTCAGGTACTTGAACGCATCCCTATCTATGAAAAGTTATGAATAGGCGTAAAATCTGTTAACCCATACTTTGCCAGCGTGGCAGTCGACGTTCTTAATACTTCATTCTAAGAGCAGGCCAGTGTAGTCTGAAATGATAAAAGGGTTCATGTTTAATATTTTAGCACTCGTAACGAATATTCATTGTTGATTTATATTATACTTACTTCATTTTCATGACTCCCTTGAAAATGTAACAAAAATTAAAAGCTGCCTGCAAAATAAATTACATAATAATATAGACATCAGTAATCAAAACTGAACAGCTAACGGGTGATATACTGAAAAACTTCGTCGACTTTACCAACTAATTATTATTTGGTGATCATTAGTGGCATACCCATATAAGTTTTCGTCTTTTACAGCGCACATCAAGAAGATTGTATTTGTTGAGTTATACTCATTACCTCAAGTCTGACGCGGCAACGTCGAAATTTTTTGTTTTAGAGCAGTTTTACTTCAAAGATCACAGACGTTTTCCGCTTCAGTAATCAATGTAACTTTAATATATACCTAAAAAAATTCTTCTCCAAACTGCTAGTGTAGTTGAGATAAAAGTAAATAACATGAAAAAGAATTGTGCCGGGGGCAAAAAGCTAAATTGAACGGAGTTTTCACCTAGTATATAGGTAAGACTTGTGCAAGTCCAAAAATGAAAAACAGAGATTTGTTATTGATGATTTTTTTTATTACACTGCTCAATTCTCTTGCGTGTTCAACTCTGATGGAAACTAAATCTAATTAACGCACCGGCAAATACTTGATTCCCCTCGTAACCTCTGTCACAGAACTGAATATAAATTAACCGTCCCGGAATCCTTTGGATATTACCAGTGGCATTCGCAACGTCCGTATGTCTGCACAGATTGATCATTATTTACTGGCGATGGTGAATTAAGAACTGTATTAATGAAATTAGTATCCACGGAATACTTTATTGTAAACACATGATGCAAGAATGGTATTAGATAATTTACGGCATATCTAGCGATGATAGAAGCAGTATTGCATAAATTACTTGCAATGAATTATAATTCTATTAAGAGTAACCTAAAATTATTTTACAATAATATATGAATATGTCACAGAAACTATCTTTAACGATGAAATACTAGTTGGCAGTGGTACGTATTGTATTATTTATTTCATATAAAGTTTGTCTGAGCATTTGTCGATTAATCAAGGTGTACATCATCATACTCACAATCCATGGATTATCACAAAAAAACTTAGTAACTATACGTCAAAGTAGACTTCAACAACCATCGTATTGTATGTCGCTCGATTTGAATAGAGTTAACATCCGCAATCGAGAAATATTTTGCTGACAATAACTACACGATAGTCATTGAACAGTCGCTAGGACTGTCTCCTAGATGGCAGTACTACCGCGTGGATGACAGCACCGTCGTCTTCGACAGGTTCTTGGCGACAATAATTATTGTAATTATAATTGTATGGTTAATCAACTGGCTAAAAGTACAGGGGTTGAATAAGTAGGGTATACCAATAAAACAAAACTTGCTACATTCAGATTTATTAATATCTCAACATAGAAGCACAGCATGTAACCATACCGCTGGACACTCCGTGCCGGAGAGCTATGTACAACGCCTGTTGGCAGGCACCATCACAGTCACTACGCTCACATCACATAAAAATAAACATTAACGTACTTCGTCATGATACCATTTCAGGTCAGCTTTTTCTCATTAAAAACTCATTGGATTGAACCATCTATTGTAAATTGAAATAAGAGCTTCTTTTAATACAAGTCATCTCACTTCAATAATTGTTTCTGAGATCTTAAGATTAAGTTCAAACCTTCAATTCTTTAACGCTATTACTTATTCCTGTACAGTTTGAAGTCCCTTGTTCACGAAGCTATCACATAACCAACTCACCAACAAAATTTTGTACTTGCTGCTTGTATTAAAATATTTTACTAGTCGTTCAATTGTAATTCAATATAATAATGAAAATAAATATCTCACTCGTATGGAAATGCTCATAAAGCTTAGTCTGTGTACAGTGGCTATATAAAATATTTAATTTAAAGTCCTTAACTATGACGGTAGTCGACTGGCGCCTCACATTCAAATACGTCTAACAGTAATACATTTTGCTACAATGACATTTTAGCCCATGTAAAATAGGTTAATGTTTCTGAATTTACTTTTAAACATCTCGATTTTCGTTACTTTTTAATAAAAAATTCATGATCAGGTTATTATAAAAAAATGCACTAAATATGCCCGTAAAAATATGCTTCTAAACATTTAATTTCAAAATTTTCAAACTTATATGGTTATATTTTTATAAGGGTGACAATTAGAGCGATAAGTTGAACGTCAGTAGGCGGTAGGCCTTCGCACGAAACTTGTTTAATAATAGTTAACTGCATTGCGACGGTATCGATAGAAGTCTAATGATTCCAATAGATATAATTTAAAATAATGCACTATAATTTCAGAATTCCTCTGTATTATATATGAACATTTGAAAATCTATGATTACACGAAGACCAAGTGTCAACTCAATACATAAAAAAGAAAAAATGTTATGTGTTCGTACTTTAGACGTTAATGGCGGGTGGTCCCTAAATTTATAAAACAAATAAACTTACATTATAAATTGACGCTAATGACTCCGACGCGTTTATAGGATTTCAATGTTTATATTACAATATTCTATTGAAATGCACAGTTTACAAAAAAACTATAGACTTTCACGCAATGGCAGCGTACCGGCAAATACCAATGAGCAGTAATTCGCGCGGGAATATTTTGACTTGAAACCAGAAAGGCATTGCCAATTGTCGGTACCCCACTCTATTCCTACGCCCAGCACATGGTTAAGGTTCTGTGCTATAAGATAGAGTTAATAGACCACATCGCTCAGTCCACCGTATGCTAAACAAGATAACTACTTTTAATAATACTCTCTATTAATTTTTAACGCTATTTATCTACATATTTTTTGGCAATTTTTACATACAACTGAGAAATGTTTCATCGAAGCCTCGCTATTCTAAATATAAGTTTTCGAAAAAGCTAAGCAACGTGATGCATAAACAATTTTGGCCACATATAACAGTGCATTGAACAAATTCACAAACATTCCATGGATATGTCGCAATAACATTTTCATTAACAAAAATACCATATTTAGTGCTTACATTACGTTAATAAAATAATTCTACATAACTCTCTTACTTTGTTACAAATTCAGTTTATAATGATGTGCCAACATTTTCTTAGGCACCTAATAAATACATTATTTATGAAGTCTTAACTAGTGTAGCATGAGAGTTTGGTTATAGATTGTCTGTGATACATACTAGACGTCATCGCTCCAAAACGTAAGTTTCCCAACACAAATAAAATGTGAACGTTTCAACACTTACCCACTAAAGGGAAACAAAATTACTTTTAATCTTACTAATTTATTTACAAATAATTAATATACAAACTTACATCCAATAAAAACTAAAACTACCCCACGGCGGGCCAAATTGCCTTTATACGTCTTTTCAGTGGATGAACGAAAATGAACCTTATTAGTACTATTTTAGCATAGCTTAAAAGTGCAGTTCGGACCGTCGCCGAGGCGGGATTCCTTAGGAACAGAGTTTCCCAATGCCAAATAATACTTTTCGAAACAAGAACCTACTTAGAAATACATATAACAAAAAGTCTTAATGCCATACTGATGAAACGAATCCTAAATATGCTGACAAAATTATATGACATTTAATTGGATTTTAAATGTGTCTGTGAGCATTCCTGGACAATATTAAAATATTGAGAATGCTCTAACAGATGCCGGAACGCTTTCTTGTAAGAATAAGTAGTATTAGAGCATTTCGCGGTCGCCCCCGGGTTCTTTTGTTACTGAACACTGGCCCGCCTCTAAATGAAAGGACGGTTATTCAAAATCCACTCACTTGGCCGCAGCGTATGAAAACAAAACCCCAGTTCTCATTGTTAGATACCATAATAACTACGCCCACATTTAAAATGCAGAACGAAAATCTTATTCTTTATCTATCAAGTTTCGTTTCAACAGTTGGTGATATCTTAAAAAATTAGTTTTACAACCACACTAAGTGTTACTCCGACAGTTAAGGAGGCTTCAAACTACTACAATCTTTGTACTCTCATCGCGCTTGTTATAAGCACCGTCGCTGTTTTGTTCACGATTTAAAAAAATTCTACACTTCAACATAAAACAAAATAAAACTCATTTGTCTATGCGTTATAAAAGGAAAATAAACCCTTAACTATAGGAGTAATATTACATATATCAAAGCCCAATATATTACATATACAATTAATACTAAATAATAAACAAAATATTCACACCTTTGAGCTCACATCACACATTTTTATTAGTGCCAGTAGAATTCAATCATACTCGTATAATTTAGCTTCATTTGAACATTTGGCGCGAAATCTGTTCAAATTTGAATGTGAATGTCATGTTTGTTGTTGTATACAATTAATGTCCTTTTGTGGCTTTAATGATACTTTATCTTAATAAAACAAGTATACATATAGGTTTACAGTTCAGTTGTGTGGATGAGTTCGTTCGTATATATAATGTTCACACGAAATATGACTACAATGTACATACATTCAGTCCTTACAGTACGTATCTACTAAAATAATTTATACTTCATTTCACTATTATTGTATAAAAATGAATTTAAATAAAAGAGTATTTAAATAAAAATATTATATTACTTTAAATTCACAACAAATAGCGCATAATGGAAAAAAATAACTCGTCACGGGGAGCTAATAAAATGAATGGAACATAGCCGTAATAAGTAATCAATTTTCGCGGCAAATATGGATCATGTATTTACATTATATTCGATCGCTATCCGTATCACGATACACGTAGCTGGCGGCTTCTAAGCAGCTACTTGAGTGACGACAAACAGTTTTCTGATAAAATCAAAAGCGAATGTTTGATCGTAGATATGTTTATCTATCTTGTAATTACATACCATTTTTACGACGTAATATGTCTATTACAGTAGTTAAATGTAAAATATTTCCGTTTATAACTATTGTATACAGCCAATGGTATAATTATATATAATTATAGTAATTATATGAAATATTTTGATTCGTCGACCGTAATTACAATAAAAATGTTTCAAAACGAACAAATGCGTACCTAACAATTGTATTTTTGTAACTCAGCAGACCATAAATATTACATTAATATCGGTTAATCAAAATAAGTATTACGACATAAGTTAATATCTTTTTAATGTGGTTTTTCCAAATATTGAGATATTTTTATTACATCTTATCTAAATTCTATCGGCAATAATATACGTACGTATACGGGAAAAGAAGCGAAAAGCAAATTTACAAATAGGTTATTTTAAATTGTATGATTGTACAGATACAATGTTCTGGGGCGTAAGGGGTTCCAACTACCATCTCAGGAGCCCAAGCCAACCTCACCTGCACGCGGTGCACCCTGCTATAACAGACGAGGCT
>DWDT01001593.1:0-15477 GCA_018245595.1 Microceris scylla | reverse complement strand
GCACTTGCTGACCCCTGGGTTGCAAGTGTCCATGGGCGACGGCAGTCACTTACCATCAGGTGACCCGTTTGCTCGTTAGCCCCCTACTCCATAAAAAAAAAAAAATACGAGGAAAAACTAAAAATAATGATTTATTACACCTAACACTAGACTGTGCTATTTTACATAGCAAACAACATTTAATATATAATTAAATATTTGCCTATCAACCTGCACCATAAAACAGAACTATTTTTGAAAATCAAAATATTATCACAATTAATTAGTCACTGCAATTCACAGGGTAGGCAGAGGGCACCGAAAGCCGAATATATATTTACAGACGTGATGTGCTAGTCTCCGAAACAGACGTGCATGTATGGAGAGGATATAGGAGTAATACATCAGTAGAGTTAATAATAAATTGTATCCTATTAAAGGCTAACTCACCCAAATCTTTGAAAAAGATAGTACTTCACGAGGCGATCTTCTTCGTTCGCGACTTCGCGTGCTACGCCTCATTCGATCCTGTCGCACAATAGCAAGTGTCAACGTTACGCACAACATATTTGAATTTTAAATATGAATAACTAAATAAATAATAATAATTTAAAGCCGGCATATTTTCGCCAGTTAGCTCACACTAGTTGTTCCCCGTGAAGAGGTGTCGTTTAAAGATTGGTCAATAATCCAATATTGATGATGAAGACATCATCAGCCTAATTTAGTCCACTTTTAAACCTAGGCCTCCCGATGAGTTATACCCATAATTCCCACACTGGGCATGCCGGTTGGACCTTGTCAATATTAAAGTTACAAAAATTTCATATGTAACAGAAAATCTGCCATCTATCATGTGCATTTTCAGCTAAATCAAATTTTGAATGAAATAAAAAAATCCAATCATCCTAATATCTTTATCAGCCTATTTTTATCCACTTCTGGAAATAGGCCTATGCTATAGCACGCCACGTCACGCCAATCTTCAGCTCTTCGCATCCAACCACTGCCAGCCAAAAAAATAGAATATTAAAAAGCTTATTCATATGATAATACAAATATTAGGCTTACTTTATCAGATCGATGTGACTTTTCTCGAGTTCTAGAGATAGACCTAGAGCTCTCCTCTCCTGAGACATCACCCTCCTTTTTGGCTTTCGAGTCACTCTTTTCGCCTTCCTTTCCATCCTTGGATAATGATAAACAAATAATATTCATTAAAAAATATCCAACTTGAACATTTTTTTGGCTTTGAATCCTTAGCTTAAATTTTATTTTTCGTAATAAGGTATCGAAATAGTCTCATCATCATCATTATCATCAGATTCCCGTCCACTGCTGGACATAGGCCTCGCCAATGGCACGCCACTGAACTCGATCTTCAGCAAAAAATAGTGATATTCTTAATAAAATAAAATCGTAATATTCTTCAGAAATAGTCTCACTTTTGTATAAATTTTGATTAATTAATAAGTCTAAGTTTTACATGTTAAATTTCAATCTCTCATTTTGATTTTACGCTCATTTAATTTACAGGTAATTCAATTTTAATTTTAAATTTTTGGGTCATTTCATTTGAAGCTAAATTTGTTTTAATTTTAAGCTTTCATTTACATGTAAAAATAAATGTATAAGAATAAAAGTAATAATCGACCCCTTATAATTCCACTGTTGGAATATGGGTCTCCTCTCCTGTTGATAAGGTTAAGGCCATAGTCTGCCACGCTGACCAAGTGCGGGTTGGCAGACTTCACACACCTTAGAAAATATTTTTTTTCATAAATTCTAAGGTATGCAGATTTTCTCACGATGTTTTCCTTCACCGTTAGCAAGTGATATTTAAATTTAAAACGCACCTTTGCAAAGAGGTGCTTGCCATGGATTTGAACCCAGGATCTCCGGAGTGAGAGGCTGAATTCTTAACCACTAGGCTATCACTGCTTAAATGTATAAGAATAATAATGAATAATGTGCTGACCTCATTATCCTTTCCTTCGTCCTTGCGCTCCCTGCTGGGCCGCCGCTCCGTGCGCGAGGGCTGGCGCCGCGACGCCGACTCCGATTCCGACTTAGCTTTTTCTACGGAGATCATCCGACCATGCAGTTCTGTAATAATTACAAAAAAATATCGGGCTGAAACATTGTTGTCAGCGAAATTAATATTCTAGTGAAATGGACTCGATATTGTATTTCACTTTAAATCATAACAAAACGCAGACTAACTCATATATTTTTGTGATATCAACAATTAATAACACGTGAGCATATTAAAAGAAGGGCACATAAAGGGCTCAAAAACAAAGGTCACAAATACCACTGACTACCAATTATTACAAAAGTTCACTAATCATTTCTATAAATAAAGTTAAACAGTACCAGGCACAGAATCTTCGATGCCTGACAAGTTTCATACAAAGCCTTAAGCTTATATCATCCGATATTTTTATTGCAACAAATTATAAATTTAAGTGATGCATACGTGTTGTTGAATATAGTCCATGCCATATAAGACCAAAAGTGGAATGTGGGACCAGTCTGGAACTATGTCTAGCAGTCAAACAGTAAGGAATGCAGTCTGACTAGCTTTTGACTGACTGTTTTATGTAAAATCTATGATAAATTAGAGAAGAAAAAATGTAACATAACGCCTGTAAAACCCGAAGGGGTTGACAGAGGACTTTAGTACACTTCCACATTTTACCAATTACAAAATAGGAGAAAGACATTAAAAAAAATTATTTAATTTTTTGTTTCTTAAAAAGAGATTTATTGTATCTCACCAGTCCTGTGTAAATTCTTAATACAATTCTCAGCGTCTTGTGCGGTGGCCATAGTCACATAGCCGTAGCAACGCGATCCAGGCGTGCGCGCGTTGGTAACAATTTTAGCGCCAATAACCTGCACACCAGACAGAAATATGCATCATCATAAATGTGGTAAGTAGAATAAGGCCAGTCTTCTAGTTAGGCATAGAACAATTGTCATACTTTGCCATGTTTGCTGCAAAGTTGTTTCAAGTCCTTCGCTCGAGTGTCACCAGATAGTCCACTGACCCACAAGTTACGAGCACCACCTTCTTTGTTCTCATCCTTTTTCTCTTTTTTGTCACATTCTCCATCCTTTTCTTTTTCGTCTACAACATACGAATGAATAATTATTATTTTATATAACACAATTCTTAATTAGAAAGATTTCCATAAGAATTGAAGTTACCATTAGCGTTCTTCTCACTTTTATCAACCTCACTGCTGAAATGAAAAATTTAAGTTTAATACTTTATTTAAGTACTGCGAAAATATATCAAGTGATGACATTTCAGTTATTATTTTGTAAAACATATGCATAAATTAAGTTTTAAACAGAGACAATCATCTACAAAGTTTTGCACCAATACGCCAATCCTTGGACAGCACGGCCCGTCACTCCCTCCATGTTGCTCGCAAGCTGTAGAACACGCTGTCGAAGCTCGCCATCGCCACGTAGCACTGTAGATCTGTCCTGGACAGTAGATGTCTCATATTCCATAGAACGAAGTCCCCAATGAGCACTCTATCAAACACGCCGCACGGGAACTCCTCGTGTAGGCGTCGTCTTGCACGCCGCTGCGTCAATGCCGTCGCAGTCTTCCAGGTCACTTAGGTGCAAAACTTTGTAGTGATACAATAAGAAAGTCGGAAGTATATAACGTGACTAATCGTAGTTTATAGATGCGCGTGGAGAGCGTCGCGACGGCCCTTCGGCGTTCACCAACCTAGTGGCCGCGGCTTCGGTGGTTACTTGTTGTGTTTCAGAAGGAGCCGCATCAGTTGTCGCGGAGTCGTTGGCTGCCGTGTCGCCGCTCGCAGAGTCCGCCGCGTGCTCCAGAGCCGCGACATCTACGTCAGTGTCAAAGATGTACCACCAGCCAGTGCAGGTTGCTCGCCGGGAGCACCCCGCCCTGTCTATCTTCAATTTTCATTCGTGAAGCTGCTTCACCAAGTCTCTTGTTACTTGTATATTATAGTTGCAAATAATAAAAACCTTCACCTGAAAACTTGATTTGATATTAACACCACAGCCTCAATGGAAAACACGAAGAAATATGGGGCGCCTGCCATTACTGCCATGTCAGTTATGAATATGCATAATGGCTGAATACTGGAAGCTTTACAACTTAAACAAGGAGAACTGCCTTATTGTTTTAGGATGGAATCAGTTTACACCATTTTCATTGGTGAATGGTCTCCAACTCTATTGTATAGTTCAATCTTCCAATATACTTTTAAGTACTTTTGCATCCATTTTTGATTTTAGCAGCTGGTAGCACCGTTATTCCGTTGAGGGTACCATCTATTGGTCTTCTTTGGTAAATATTTTCACTTTGCAAACACTTCACATTTTGTTTTGTAAACGGGAAAGAAAAACAATTTTTGGTGTTTCGTTGCCAAAACACATGCCAAAATAGTGAACACATATTATTATACATTACATCTTGTGACAAGTCAAAGACCCATATATATTTTTTAACTGAAATATGTCTTTTCATGTTGCTACTTACCTTTTTTGTTTCTCGAGGTGTTGTCAGTCTGAAAAGACAACAGGACTTCATAATTATGATCATAAGGATTTTTCAAGTGTAAGAACACAGATACAACACATTTGAGCTGCATGTATTTTTATTATCTAAACCATAAATTTGTGACATGTAAATAATAAACAAGAGAGAAGGTAGATATATATATACTGTAATAAATATTATAGAATACAGAAAAATATATACATATGTATTAATTATAATATGCAAGTGCTTGTCTAGTCTATTTCCATCATAAAACCATTGGACATTTTTGTGTGGAGCAGTGGCAGTTTAACATTCAACTTGAAGACATAGAAACATACCTCTTCATTGAGTAGCTCATCATCACCAATATCCAAGTTGATACTGTCCTCAGCGTCTGTGTTGTTCTCGGTTTTATGGTCATCGTCATGTTTAGCATCCTTATCTAAGCAAGCCTTTTTTGCCTGTGTTGCCTCAGAATCGTCTTTAATTTCACGCTTCCTGCTTGTTTTTTCATTTGGCTCAACATCCATTTCTTCTCCTTTCTTATTGCTCTCCTGATCTTTTTCCGTAATTTGAGGGCAGACATCAGCATCTTCGTCCTCGCCAGCGGCGTCCTGCACGATCATATCCTCCATAGCAGGAGTCTCCTCCGATTCAGGTTCTATTGTACTCTCCGTACGCCTTGTGCGTTTGGAAGGAGTCTTAGCTTCGGGAGAACTCAGTTCAAACTTGTACGTAGCAGGATCGTGTCCCTGTTCTTCCAAGTGCTACAAATACCATACAAAATTTTATAGCATTATCTCCTAGGAGCGTAGCATTTCTAAAATAATAATTTATTCACAGAATTTACCTTGGATAACCTCTGTATTAGTAGACTGCGTATGCCGCTTTTATCTAGGTTACGTTTTTCGAGCTCCGCCCGTAAATCTATTACTCTTAATTCATCCAGTAAACGTTTTCTGTCCGACATCGTGGAATGTTATTTTCGCCACGTGTCTATTAATAACTCTTAAGTATTGATATTTATTTCGGTACGAAACGCAATAATCTAGTCCACAGACAACGCCATGAAACAAAAAAATACACAGCTGCAAAGCACCAGGAACATGAAGTCATCCAAACAAAATGGCGGTATGGACATATGGCCAATAACATTATGTAAAGTTTATTTCTCGTAAATGTATTAAGCAAAGATTTTTATTTTCGGTTAAATAAGATTAGATCTAAAAAAATGAGAAGTATTTCATTTACCTTTGAATTTTCTTGTGAATTGAATAAACAGATAAACATCTAGTTTTAACATTTAGCATTAAGAAAAATATATAATCATATTGTAATCATAGTTCAAAAAACATCAAACCAATGACTCAACGTTGCTGTGGTTTATTGTTCATTTTATATATTATTTTTTTTTTTTAGTTGTCAATTCGCTTTAAATCATGCTATAAAGACCAACAAAATAGTTTGTCTCTAAAATATAGTACAGGGTCCAAGCTTCGTCTTGGTAGTACTAGTACAATACAACTTCACCTATCGTAGTGCACTCTGTTAAACAGTACAGTCTACCTCACAAATCGCAATTAGTAAATATCCTGGCCGCCAATGGGTAGACGTCTAGGATTCTCAACCCACATGCCCAGCGTGGGGATTACGGTAGATTTTCCTGTTCTCGGATATACATATATTTAGCATAACAATGGATCGAGACAGACTAATGACGATGTTAATGATAATGTATTGTATGCTTTTCATTGTTGTATCGTAGGAAGCGGATTATATTTTTATTAATATATTAGCAATAATATTGTTTATATTATTGTGCATTTATTGCAGTATTTGGATCTGAAATCGACATTAATACATTAAATTGTTTTTTGAACGTTATTCAGATTTTTATTGTAAACAAATTCTAGGCTTCTCTTCTGTACGAACTATAAGTTTAGTAGTAAATCACACATTCCTCCTTAGATGCATTACTTGGAAAAATGGATACCATTATATGTGATAATGTATTTGCTGAGTTTTGTGATGAATTTTGTAAGATTACAAATGAATAATAAATTTGGAATCGGAAAAAAATTTAAATTTTTTTATTATAATATTTTTTTTAAGAATAATTAAACTTGCATGCAATTTATCAAAGACAATAATTTGGATAATTGGTATGTCATGTGATCCAAGAGAAAAAAGAAGTGTAGTATTTTAAAAAACTGAATGAATGACAGTTTTTGAACGTCAACACAAATAAAAATAAGATTAATACAGACAGGGAGGAGCAAAAATTAACTATTATTCTAAATACGTTTTCTTAGGATGGAAGACAAAATTGATGGTAAGTATATTGCCAAAATCTTATTCATATACACAGCGAGGGATAGCATTATATAGATACCACTATAATTATAATCTGAGGAATTTTTTTTCAATAACTGTAAACTATTGTGGTTCGATTCTAAGCCAATCACAGGGGAAGTATAAAGTTATTCGTAGGCAATTTTTGCAGTTCAAGTAATGGAACACGATCATTGACATGTAAAGAAATGTATGCTGAGCTATGAGCAAGGAAGATATCTTTTTTATGGCGTTTATTCTGGAGAGAGATTTCTTATTATACTATGAAATTTCTTGTAAATACTTATACAATGTGATTGTAATATTATATGTACTGGTTTACCTCAGAAATGGCCCCGACTAGCGCTATTAATTGGCGAAAGCTTATGAAGGCGGACCTTGTCCTTTAAAAATAGTTGGGCCAACCTAAAAACATGTAAATAAAGTTGGTATTTATTAAATAATCATGTGATTTCTTATCAGTATAAAACTGGATATGCTTTATCTTCATCTATAGGAATTAACATGCCATTTGAGATCTGTCTGGCTGTTTCTAATATATTAGATCATTATCTGGATATAGACCTCTCTTGTATGCTACTGAGGTTGATTTTCGGCACTTTGTTTGTAATTACTTCCAAACACTTAGTATTGATCTACATAAACATCATCATTCTCAGCCTACTCCCATCAACTGCTGGACTTAGGCCTCTCCAATAGCACACCACTGAGCTCGATTCAGGTCTTCGAATCTAAGTTGCCAGCCACTTTCCATGTATTGTCACTCCATCTACCTATACCTTCACTCAATTTAATTGAAGGGCATCGTAAGCTACATTGTTCTGGTATTATATTGATATTTATATATTTGGTAGAGAAAATACTATGTTGAAGTTAGTGTGCTATTGGATTGAGATATTGTGTGATTGGTTGAGATATTTCTGTGAATTATTTTTAACATGCTAAGGTTTTGCAAGTCTGCTGCCCGTCAATAGCCAAGGCATTTGTAGCTGTGCCTAGATAGGCTGTGCCATTATGTGATCAACCAGTGCATTATCTAGTTTCCTTTTCCACATCCCCTCGTATCTTGATTTGGGCTTGGGAAACATATCCTTTCCCTGCCCTGATATGGATGATTTGAATAATAACTTTAGACAGTTATTTCATTTTGATAATCTGTCTTGTTGGTCATGTGACTGCTGAACAGGAGTCCTGGGGTCAAATTCTGGGTTAGATACTGTTGGGTTTTTCTAATTTAGTTTTTTTAGTAGTGACATGGAGATCTAGACCTGTTCCCAGTATATGGCAATAGGTTCAACCACCTATTCTATAGGATGTAATAATAACTATTGAAACATGGTAGTGTACTACACTTCTCTGCCTATTCTTTCGGCAGTTTACAGGTGTGATGTTACCTTTTTAATCTGTTTTAAATACTGTTTCAATATTTTCAGATGTTTGTGATGTAGAAACAGTATGTAAACTATTGGACAAAATAATTATTAAACAGCTGCATTTACTTGAAGAGAAAATGGTGTTGGAGCTTAACATAGAATCTGGCATCAATACTGGGACCATACACCTTGCTAAGTCTCGATATATTATGGGGCACTGTTCAGTGACCAGTTCCAGGTTACCAACTGAGAGTAGTCCAGAATTTAATGCCTCAACTTTATGTGAAACAATAGAAGATGATGGTGTTAAACAGTTCAAGGTTCTTGAGAATGATACTGGCAACACTGTCAATCCCCTACACTGGTTCGGTGTGCTGGTACCTCAAGATTTACACAAAGCCAAAAGCATCTTCGAGAACACTATAAATTATGTGGTAGAATGTGCAAATGTACAATCGAAGATCCTTGAAGGTATAAAAAATATGGATATGCTGTATAAGTACAAATCACAATTACTTAAAGGATCTGTATGTTAAAGCTTAATGTAATTTTTTTAGGATAATGTAAATATATTTTTATTTAAAATAAAAATCAAAGAAATTTGTTTATATAGTATTTATTTTACTTACATAGTAACAGTGGTATTGATATTGTCGGTGATCATAGTTTTTGAATTTTGCTGAGGGTTTTACTTGTGGTTTTCTAAAGCCTTGTATCATCCACATCCTTTTATCAGTTCACTGCTGGTCATCAGTCTCCTTAGACAGTTGTATGTAGAGTATGCACCAAACATTAATACCTCACTGCCTACTTTTTTACATCTCATAGCAAAGACAGGTGAGTGTCTCAAGAAATTGTCACAGTTCTTTCTGGTGTATATTACTGATTAAATAATCATAAATTATCTATTATGATGCTCTGGATTTCTGAAATTTCTTCTACAATTCTACAACTCTGGCACATGTTTTAAAGATATCAATAAATATAGAAAGAAGGGTCTGCCTCTTCTCACCTGAAGTAAAAGGGGTTGCAGAATATATGACACAGCTTTAAGAGCTGTTGTGAGTGGTAGCATAGGATCAAGTCCTTACATATTATGCAGACTGGTAAGGTTGTAGTTACATACATACATATCATCACGCCAGGTCCCTTGCGGGGACGAAGCACGGCAAGTGTAAGAATAGAGATGTCTTGCACTCTGTGCTCTCTGACTACCCCGCAAGGTTGTAGTTCATATTAAAAATATTTATGCAAGTTTGAAAATAAAGATCATATTACCGTCAGCATGATCATCATATTACTATGGGCATTTCTATTTGTACCATAGACAATATAAGGCCATTTAATTATAATTCTTGATGTTCCATGAATAGAATGATCAAAAGATGTTTATGCCAAAAGAAAACCACAAGCAACAGCATAGTTAGAAAATATTTCGTTTCACACTGTTCAAGCATGTTTACTCTTTTAAATATATTTGACCTTGCCAATATATATGTTCAATTCTCTCTCTAAATATCAATATGCGAATCTTGCTAAAATTACTTCTCGGTACACTCTACTTGATGCAAATGTAGCCTACTCCTAAGCGAATTTATTTTTTCAAGTTTATTGTGCTATTTTCAGGAAATCCTTTATTTTCCTGTATGAGATTTTTTATGTATATTTGGCTTTAATTGCTTTAATACCAAAGTTTACTTGTATGCTTGATGTTAATAAATTAATTACACGAGGCAAAAACAATTAGTTATATGATTTTTTTCTAGTTTTTTTTTTCTTTGAAAACAATGTAAATGAACTCAATTATTCTACTGATGTAACACGTAACTCAAAATACTATATAATAGTTAAAATGTACATAACACGGTTTTACAAATTATTCGAAAACAAAATGGAATGTAACTGCACATATCTTTCTTAAAACTAATAAAAGTCAAATTGAATTACATATTTTTTTCCAGGCACTTGGAATATTATGTAAAAACGAACTCATGTTCTATATTGACTTAAAAGTTTCACATGTGCTAAAAATTTATGATAAAAAAACATCAAATAAATGCTCTATTTAGGGTTGCTGGTTGCCACACGGCTGTTACATGCGGGACTATTTGCGTAGGTATATTAGGTAACTCTTCCGTCCCATATTCCTAATTAACCCGTTAACATTGCCCGGAGTCGACTGGTACGAGAAAGATCAATTGTGATAAACATATTGTTATGATAATCTAGTCCACATTATTCTTATTTAAATTATACGAAATAGCGTAGTCTAGAACCCGATAAATTTTAATTTCAATATTAAAGAAAACCTGTAGTAACTCCATTGTACGAAACTCGACTTCTGAAATATCATATTGTATATAAATGAATTGCAATAAATTAAAAACAAAATTCGTGACGTGTAACATATGCTACATTCGGGAATTTGGACTTTGGTTTGTTAACTTGTACCTTACATTCTGAGATGAAATATAATAACATTATGGACATTGATTAGAAAACTGAATAATGTTGGCGGAAAACGTGTGCGATTTTTGAACTTTGACCGATGTAAGTGCGATCTTTTCTGTCTTCGGTGGATCAGAAATGTCGGTAGATGGTAATTTGGGAATTAATAATTTACTACGTTCTGTCCTGAGATGAACTACATATGTTATGACTGTTTTTACAACATATGTTAATAAAAGAAAGTTATATAAATATGATGTAACAATAGTTTAATGTACCCTGATGTAATGATAGAAAATTAATAATTTCAACTATACGTAAGTACGCGCGATGTAGGTTGAATTATGCCACTACTAACTCTTATTAAACATCGATTTTAACAAATTAACAATGAATAATTTAACTGGTCACACACCATTTAATACGAATATTTTTTAAATATTTATTTATGCATTATAAGTCTTCATTTATAAATAATAGATAAGTCGCCATTTTTATGTAAGTACATCCATTTAAGTCTACAGAAATTATTGCACACGTACACTATATGTTAAGGTAATCTACTCAATAAATTATATTTGGAATGGCGAAATACTAGAATGAATTACGACCAAACCTCAGACCAAATACTAGTGTCTGTCTAGACTATAAGAATATATTCTTCGGTCTGAGATCCAAACTTAATACTTATTCCAACATATACATACATATACATAAAAAGTAACATCAATAATGATATGTAAATAATAAACCTTCTTAGAGAAGCCTTCAAAAATCAAATAAAAGGTAGAAAAAAAACATTTACATGCGTTAATAAAAGTATAACAAAACTGTTGTGCGTTTGTCACAACTTTTTGAACGTATTTTCATGCTAATTGTTGCAATATGATGTGTTTACACTACCATCATGACTAGAAACAATTTGAGCGAAACTAACGCAAATGCTGTTTAATTTAGAACCAATACATTTATAGATTGCACGTGCTAGGTGATAATTTTTTTATAGATTGTGAAATTTCAATGATAAGTCGAAGTTTTAGCCGAATTTTATATACCCGCTTCTTTGTGCAATCTCGATGTGCATTCGAGCAAGATAAAAATCGTGGAATATTATCAAACTAATTAAATAAAATAGGTATAGTGATCAGATTTAAAAAATAACGGAATAACATGTTTATCAAAAACACACTCGAATATAATAGAAATAAAAAACAATGGAAAACATTTTAAATCTAAGTTTAACTACTATTCAATATTTTTTATGTTTACACAAACAGCGATCAAATAAATACTTAACGACATTCACTAATAATTATGTTATTCTAATAAAAAGCATGACAGTAACAGTTCGCGGGTAAAGACTTCATTGCAAATATTGCTATTTTCTAAATATGTTGCTATAATTTTTACCTTCCGTCGCAATACATACTTCACGCTCATATTAATTTCTAACTAAATGCGATGATCGGTTTCGTTTTCTATTGTAAATTTGGAATTTCATCTAATATTCCGTTTAAGTACACATATCTGCAATAATTTGTAAAAATATTTCAATTTCATATACTCATGACTAATAAATTTCAATCAAAATAGGCAGAGCCCTATTCGAAACTATATTATTATACTAGTTTTAATTCTTACTTAAGCGCCCTAGCTTGCACTGAAGGACTCTATAGTCATTAGTGTAACATTGCTCGAAATGCCTCTATCCAGGCTTTTTAATTTTTTTTTTATATTAATGGACGAACACGCACGCGATCCATAATAATAATAATTATTAAACAATACAAAAAAGCAGATCAATCTGACGTATTACGGCTCATTTCCTCCGTAATTTATATGTGTATTGTAAAAACATATTTATTTGTGCGAAAAGTTGTGTAACAATAATAATAACAATACCGTCCAGCGGTTATCAACATTGCTGTAAACTGCAACGGCCCCAGAAACTGTTCACACATTCATTAATGCCACGCTCTACTGATAGTGGTTTTACATTCTTTTCCATATCGCCAAAGATTAATAAAAGTGAATTTTATTGAGATTAGATTTATACTTTTTTCACTTATAATTATTACATTGATAACAATAAATGTAATAAGTGAGAAAAGACCCTGGGTTATTCATCCAAATAAAAAATCCAGGTATTCCAGTAATAATGTAACCGTGGTCCTTCTTGTTGCATTTGTCAAGGTCGCTACACACTCATAAACAATTTAAATTTAATATTCAGACGAATAACAACACCGTGAATCCATTAATTGACGACCGCTCAAAAAATCATTTGCGATGAAATCAATTTCGTGCAGATAGCAGCTGATTGTCCTATGGTTGCCAAAATATTTTCTCTACTTTCTTTATGCGAACACAACCGTAAGATTTTCAGTCCGCCTTTTACCCCAAAATGTATGAGACCAGCATACATCGGCCGCCAAATGATTAAGTGGTGACTATGGGGCGCTGCGAGCTGGTGTACGTTTATTCGCGGCCTTTGAGAGCGAAGAGTGCGCTGAGCGTTGCGAGCGTGGAGCGCGTGGCGAGCGCGCTTCGACCGGCGCGTCGTTGGTGCGCCACGCCGTGCGCGTGCAGGCGCCGTCGCGCCACCACGCCTGCACGTCCGTGTAGTGCGCGCTGCGGTGGCGCCGCGCACTCGCGTGCAGCATCGCACACACGCGGCAGAAGAAGTACGTGTTTATGAACTCCCCTGTGCCCTGTCCATGCAATACATACATTTACAGTTACAATTACAGTTACAATCGACCTGACATATAAAATTTACCCTTGTAAGTACAATTGAAGAAGAACGCCTACATTTACATCAATTAAATAGATTTTCATCGAGTTCAGAGAAAGTTAGTAGCAGTTGAATATTTCTTTACTAACAAGTGATTCTAAATGAAAATTTGATCATCTATTGTGTTCGTACACACAAGCACATACATGTACGTACTCGTATGTGTAGGTACATATTTATGTGTATCTCACCTTCCACTTGAAATAAGTGTTGTAGAGGTGGTCGTCGTTGTCCAAGCGGCGGAGGTAGGCGGCCAGTTCCTCGGGGCCAGCGAACTCGTCCACGTGCACGTAGGCGTTGTGCGGCGCCGCGGCCGCGTACTCGGACGCGCGCGCCCCCATCACCACCGGCAACACGTCGTGCCTGCGCACGAACACCACATTATTATAAATACATCGTTTTTCTATCGCCAATTTTTATACAATATACGGAGAAGTTAGTAGGAGGGTTTTAATTATTATTATTTTATATAACAGGCAGACGGCCAAGCAGATGGTAAGCGGTCACCAGACATCCGTGTGCTTATCAGTTCAGCTTTCTTTATCAAGTGCTAAAATTCAACAAGTAGGTTATCTTTATGTTTTAATCATTCTTGATGTTACTGAATTATATCAGAAGTCAATACTAACGGCATTTATTTTTACGCAATCTGCACAAATATAAATAGGTGATAGTCGTTTTAACAGACGTTTTTTGAGTCTTTCAAGGAGTCAAATGTTAAAAAGTCTCTAGCTATTTAGTCTAATGGAATTTAGTCTAATGGATGAAGGAACATATGTCTTCCTATAGATTTTCATATCTAATAAAGAGATATTATTTTAATTTAATAATAAAAAAAATTGTAAACGATTATAAAAAAATATTAAAAGTACAATACATACAAAATTAAATGATTAGGTTTATGGGAGTTGACGACTTGCAAGGGTAAAACAATCTGCCTGAGAATGAAAATTGGCTGCTGAGGGATAAAATAAGAAGTCTGTCAAAGCTTTATGTCAAACTTTTAATCTGGCCCCTCAGCATTAACCCTGTTGTGCTTGTTGTAAATCAGCAACCTGTTGTATCTCACTTCCCTATTAATCAATAAACGCGTAAATAAGTGTTATACATAATATTATTTCATACAACTTCCTATTAAGTACATGCTACATACAAACATGTGTTCATAGCTTCTAATTTTATAGCAGTGCAACAAATAAACTCACTGTAAACCGTTAACGAAGAACTTCTCGGTGATGTAGTCACGACAATTAGAATTTTCGAATGCGAGATAGAACTTGTACTCTCTGTCGAGCATCTCGAGGCAGTTGGGGTCGGCTCGCGGGCAGTGGTGCGAGCCGCACGCGCCGTAGATGTCGACGGGTATGAACTTGGACAGCTGGCGGGCGTACTGCAGCCGCCGGTTGCGCGCGTGGCAGTTCGAAACGAACCATGCTACCTGAAAATTAAAGGATTTTAGTAACGTAACATAATCACGCCTGTAATCCCCGAAGGGGTAGGCAGAGAAGTGTAGTGCATCCCCAGGTTTCACCAGTTACGTTTAAGTCCCACAATGGAATAGGTGGTGAAACTATTGACATACACCTGGCACAAATCCAGACTCCGAGTCACTACCAGAATTTCTAAATTAGAAAAATCCAATAGTACCCGACCCAGGATTTGAATCCATGACCTCCCGATCGGCAGTCGCGCTTGCAATCACTCGACCAACGAGGCATTTACGGGGATTTTATTAAATAAAAATAAATAATCGATTGCGACAATCTCATTAAAAGTAATTAATCGATTAGGCCACTGACGGGCAGCAGCGTAGACAGTGCAAGAAGCTGTGCTCTGCAATTCTCAACCAGCATTCCTAGCGTGATTATGGGTAAAACTCCTTCTAGAGAGTAAGTTCATGTCCAACAATATACTGATACAGGCTGATGATGATTATCACATGAAATACATTTCGATTTCTTTCCAAATGTAATTAGAAGGAATGGATATCC
>DWDT01001592.1:0-15479 GCA_018245595.1 Microceris scylla | reverse complement strand
GTCCACTGCTGGACATAGGCCTCTCCAATGGCACGCCACTGAGCTCGATCTTCAGCTCTTCGCATCCAACCACTGCAAGCCACTTTGCGTATCTCGTTACTCCACCTAGCTGGAGTTGAATATATACCAGTCTTTTTTTTAATTTCCGTCCTTTTTCTTAATCGATCTTCTCGTAGGATAATTTAACCATTAATAGTATCCCATGCCGATACCGTCAGTGTTCAACCAACATTTAGTAATTTCATGTTCACTTATGCATAAATACTTGTATTCGATCGCTACAATAATTTTATGCAAATCGAATATTTTCATTTACATTCCAAGCACCGGTCAACATTAGTCGATGCTTTTATTATCTACTTATACGTTGCGTTTTAATATTATATATTGAGACTATGCATGATAACACTTGCGTTTGTCCGTCACACAGCGAGGACCAGAATCAATTGGATCGGTCGGCTTGCGGGACACGAAGGTAAATCTATGCTTACATATGTTTATATATTACTCATTGTAAATAGTCTAGTACAAGTTTCACGAATATGACATGTCGTGGTGATGGTGATATTGGTAAAATTTATTCAGTTAATTGAATAATTTAAATTGAGCGAAGCAAATTAATTGAATAATTTCTTTTGTAAGAAAGTGCAATACAGGTTTACTTTTTATTATTTTAATGTGATACTACTAATATATTATGTACATAGGTACCTAAGCTATAATTGATTAGTACTATACTAAGAAATATTAATTTACGTTAGTGATCACCAATTTAGATATTTTAAAACTAGAACGTTTTTTGCTCTGTAGAACTTGTTTTCAATTTTAATTTGCCCCTGTCACTTATTTTCTAATTTGGTCAAGTTACTGTAGAAGTATTTTTTTGGTATAGATAGATACGTGTTGTTGTATGTGTTTCATTACGTTTTCATGTGCCAACTTTATTATTGGAATCCATCAATTTTCTTTTATCCGTAATCATTGCTCCAACTCTTTATTGAATTTCGAATGATTGATAACTTTGCATACCAAACGTCCACAATCAAATCGAAATGGTTACGTATGTTAACATTAACAAAGAAAGCGGTTGTAATATCGTCGTATTTGTATTCATTTTAATACTTTATTTTGTGATAAAATTAGTTAATTTTCATTGAATTCTATTTCTTAAACATTTATAAGACGCGGTTGTCGTTTCTAACCCTGCATTAACTTAATAAATGATCGTAACATTTTAACATCGTCGCTTCACTAAAATTACATTAACTAAATCGATAATGTCACGATATGTGTGCTAATAAACGAAGGTAATAACACGAGAGAGGTGGAACAGATGAGAGGACGACGACGACGACGATAGAGATATCGAAACGAATGTCACGAGCGATTTACGGTCAACTAATAGCCGATGTTCCCACGAGTTACAGGATGTTATTAATCGCTTTGCATTAATCCGCCATATCCCTGCAGGGTTAGGTGTAATAGCCGCGCCGGGCTCGGACAATGCACCCGGTGAACTGGGCAAACCGGTCGTCTTGCCGAAGAACATGAGCGAGGACGCGAAACTCGCCGTGTCGGAGGGATGGAAGAAAAACGCCTTCAATCAATACGTCAGCGACCTGATATCGATCAGACGAAAGCTGCCCGATCCGAGGGACGAATGGTAAGGGAAGAGTATGGTGACTTACAAAGTGTAAATATGTTTTGAAGTAGCATGTTAACTCATTACGGTCACAATATTGTGCGTATAAATAATGCTGACTTTTTTAAGACTCTTATTACGATCCTCATTCTTAATCACGTTGCACATATTTATTGGAATATAAGAATTACTTAAATACGTGTTTATTGGAAGAAATTTTATTTGATTAATATTCGATATGAATATAGGGTTTTTGCGTGAGATATTAAAAGTGTCATACTAACTACATACGTATGTATATGCACAACCACGAGAGCAAATGAAATTGATGAAAAAGTTTCCAATCGAATCACGAATGTAATCCGTAAGTGACGATCGCGTGTCGTTTGGACGGGATCGATCGGGCGGAAACACCCCCGATACCCGGGATGAATAGTAACGGCATAAAGACGCTCCATGTAGTGGGTGTCAGGTGGTACAAGTCTATTATCGTTCTCTAAGCGACGTGAAAATTTAAAATTCTCTATTGAATCGATTCAGACTTAAATCCATCGTATTTGTACAAGTTTTAATATTTTTTTTGTCCTATTATTTCTTCTTTGCTTTCCATGCTCGAAGTATTGATATGGTTTAGAACTGAAGTCTTATTATTGAAATGATTTCATTTATTTTTATTGTGATGTTATTAAAAATATTGTTTTTGTTATGATATTATTTCGTTAATTATGTATTTATAGTTCTTTAAAACAATTAATGTCTTTGAATATACTGCTTGTTCCAACACAGATCTTTTTAATCATACGAAAGGCTTTTACCTAATCTTTCTTTAAATATTAAGTACAAGTATTTGTAGATATTTAGTTAACGATATGAATAATTACTTTCAGGTGCAAACAACCTGGTCGTTATATGAAAGAGTTGCCGCAAACATCAGTTGTTATATGTTTCCACAACGAGGCTTGGTCGGTCCTACTCAGAACGGTCCATTCCGTCATAGACAGATCACCGGCGCATTTGATCAAGGAGATAATATTGGTCGATGACTTTTCTGATATGCGTGAGTTTGTAATAACAATATACATACATGTTTGTACGTGGAAATGAAAAGAAAGATATTAAGTTTTTATATAATTCGTTGAACACTTCACGTCAAATCATGTTTCTTTTAGCTCACCTCATGCAGCAATTGGACGATTACATGTCGTCACTGCCTAAGGTGAGAATAGTCCGGGCGACCAGACGCGAGGGTCTCATCAGGGCTCGTTTGCTCGGCGCCCGATACGTGACCGCCCCTGTTCTCACCTACCTCGACAGCCATTGCGAATGTACCGAAGGTAATCCACACGTTATTTGTAAAAGATATGTGTGCATAGTGCTTGCATTTTGGGCTTTAAGGATAATATGATAGAGTGCGTAAATAAATTTGTGTGTTTAATAGATATTTTAATTTCTTTTTTACACAATTAAAGAAGTTTAATAGATAATGAGAGTTATAATAAAAATTGAATTATTTAATTAAAGTCATGAATATGGATTTTAGGCTAATTGAAATCAAATAATTATAATGTTCATAACGTATGATGTACGCTTATAAAAATTTCTTAATAAGTAAATTAAATTTCTAGCATTCATTACTGGCTAAAAATAAACTTTAACCAAGATATTTACTTTATTTGTATTAATATTGCTATTTGCGACGTGTTGCTAACGGCACACGATCCAAAGAGAATATTAATTTTAGCTATCACATATTATGTACACGCCGCTTGTACCATACACATATGTATATCGACTGTATTGACATTTCCGTTTTCAGGTTGGCTAGAGCCTCTACTGGATAGAATCGCTCGAAATAAAACGACGGTCGTCTGCCCGGTGATAGATGTTATAGATGATAACACACTAGAGTATCACTATAGAGATTCATCATCGGTGAACGTTGGTGGTTTCGATTGGAATCTCCAGTTCAATTGGCATCCGGTGCCGGCGAAGGAAAGGTCTAGACACCAGCACACCGCCGAACCGGTGTGGTCGCCCACTATGGCTGGCGGTCTGTTCGCAATCGACAAGGAATTCTTTGAAAGGTTGGGCACATACGACAGCGGCTTCGACATTTGGGGCGGTGAAAATCTCGAACTCTCCTTCAAAACTTGGATGTGCGGCGGCACGCTGGAAATAGTTCCGTGCTCGCACGTCGGACATATATTCAGGAAACGCTCCCCTTACAAATGGAGGACTGGTGTCAATGTGCTAAAGAAGAATTCCGTTCGTTTGGCCGAGGTGATAGAACAATTTTTTTTTATTAGGTATTTCGATACTCCAGCAAACTTATGGAAATTAAAAGAATGTAAACCTATCTTAACGGCGTGTTATTGGAGTGGCCTATGTCCAGCAGTTGACCGGACTAGGGTGATGATGATGATAATGATGGTGAATCATTACATTTAATTTCTCCATTGAATATGTGAATTTAGGAACTTTTTGGTTATATTTTTTGTAATTTTACAATCATATTTACCGCAGCATTATTTTATTGAAACCGCGTTGAGCTTTACCTAATTTAACTATTGTTGCAGGTGTGGTTAGATGACTACGCCAAGTACTATTATCAACGAGTGGGCAACGACAAGGGTGACTACGGAGACATATCTGGCAGAAAAGCGTTAAGGGAGAAACTGGGATGCAAATCGTTCGAATGGTATTTGAAGAATATATATCCCGAACTTTTCATTCCTGGAGAGTCCGTAGCTCATGGAGAGGTACGTAAATATTTGCTCACAAAGTCAGAAAATTATTTTGATATCCATAGAGTTACACATGAATTAGAATTGGTCGCAATAATTTTTTTAAATGGTTGTTTATTACATTGCCTTCAAAGACTACCGAGTGCAAATCTTTAATTGCCGTGTATTTCAAAATTGTTACCTGTACAGATACGAAATGTCGCCTTCCAAAAGACATGTTTGGATTCACCGACGCGCAAGTCTGACCACCATAAGCCGGTCGGCCTATACCCGTGTCATCGGCAGGGAGGAAATCAGGTCTTCTGTCGTTATCATATCGACCGACGCGGCAGTACCATGTTGATGTTGTTGACGTTGTTGTTGTGCATTGAAATTAGATCTAGTTGTGATGCGTCTTTTGGCACTCCTTGATTTCCTAGCACTGTGTTAGTCACGTTTTACGTTCATAGCACGCATGTTGTATGAAGAACACATTTAATATTTTTATTTATTTTTCTGAAACCTGATATCAGGTACGAAATCAAGCGTTTAACGATCTGTATTGTCTCGATGGAGAGTCATTAGATGAAAGTCAAGAAGAAACGAAAAGTGTCATGATTCACAAATGTCATGGAGGTGGTGGTAATCAGGTAGCACCGAACAAAATTGATACCGAAGTATTTTGTGTGGTGAAAATACTGTTTTCTATTAACTCCGTTTTGGGTTATTAAATCGGCTCTCCACCTCCAGAATCCCATAACTTATTCTATTATGAGGAATAAGTGTGTTGCAAGCGAACATCTCTTTGAAATCATTATCATTTTCACTTCATCATATTATAACATCATAACTTGAGATAGTAGTACCTTTTCGTTACTATTATAATAATCCGATACAGATGCAAATGCATATACGATCAAATTGTTCGGAAAGCCATTATTATATTCAAATTTTGAATTAACTGCCTCAAGAGATGATATTAGATCAGCACGCTTGCTTATGGCACGCCTTTTTAACTTATGGATGGCATCAGATCGCGAACCCGACATCGGATATGTGCCTCGACTCTGCGGCTGGTCCCGAAGACATGAAGAAGCCAGTGAACGTGTGGCCATGTCACGGGGAGTACGGGAATCAGGTTTGTCAAAGGACGCCATCGTTGATATTGGCTTGTGCTTACACTTCCCATGTAGTCGGTTGGTGGTGCTCGTCAGCATCGCGGTAAGTCGGGATCATGGAGCTTTTTGACGAGTAAATATTTCCGCTTCGAATAGAAATAACTTTTCGGTAAGTAACACGATGCTACGATGTAAATTGCCTTCCACTAATCAACAAAGCTTTTGCGTGTCGGCAAGTTCATTCATTATGCGGCACGCATACGTTTTGTATGTTCCTATTTTTGTTTTTTGCCCTTTTTCATTTGTGTATGCTTTACTAATGCGAGCGTTGTAATAAGTTTTAACGGAATAGCTTTCATCGAGTAATTTATAAGCGAGCTCTAACGATTCATACATTTTCACGTTAACTGAATCAGTCATCTAGGACAGTTATGTTGTTGTTCAATTCAACATGTTTTCAACAGAGACTATTTCAACTTTGGTACTGTCGTTAGGTCTTTTTTTATTAGTATGTAAGATTTATAGCTATAAAATTAACATCACGCAATATTTTACATGTATACATATATTTTTATATTTTTCATATATGTGTATAATACATAATAATCTAGAATAACCTTAATTTTATAATTTTATTTTATCATCTAACTTTCAATAAATTCTTTTAATTTTTGCGCCTTTATTTTTTATAACGGGATGTGGTTATATTATGTATATTTTCTATTATACATCTAAATTGAGTTTTTTAATTTTTTTTTATTATTATTAATCCTTTCTCTGAGTTAAATCATACAGCGAAATCAAGCGTTCACTTTGGATTTAATACACATTAGTCATCCATAGAAATGCGGATAAGTTTCTGTAGCTGAGGTTAGTCATAGAAGCATTGCTGCTACATAATACACATGTAATAGATCAAATTCTAACCAATCTGTTAGATTTTGCTTCGAACTGAAATAAGACAGTTAAGCACTATATATAATAGAAGTATCGAATATGCCAGTATTTTGACCATTAAATTCTACCGTATCCGCAGTTCCGTAACCTCTGATATCTCCTTTTTTTCCACATAATTTCGTCAGCTTACGGTGACAAGCCATTCACTTGCGATATCCGATTTGTTACATTGGAGTTCTTTTAGTGTCTAAAATTTTCAAAGATGTGTTGTTTAACGTTACCTTCAACATTTCCAGTATTGGATGTATTCAAAGAATGGTGAAATACGTCGAGATGAGACTTGCCTCGATTACTCGGGTCACGACGTCGTCTTGTACCCTTGTCACGGTGCCAAGGGCAACCAGCTGTGGCTGTACGACCCCAATGTAAGTTATCGGTCAGGACGTTTTTATATGTTGTAAATTCTTGTATATGATTATTGCTCCTTGCTTCTTGTATATGATTATTGCTCTGTCCATTGTTATAACATATTTTTTTTGTAAATTGTAAGTTATTTCACCGGTCTTTTTTTTCGGATTTGGGAGGACCGGACTCTGTTTTAATTTAAGAACGATTATTTGTTCCTGATTTTTTTATTGACTTCGAAATTTTATTTTAAATCATGTCTTTACAAATACATATATGTAAGAGTAATTAGATTAATGTTGTTATAAACAATATCTACTAATTATTGTAAAATAAGCAAAGATGGATGTGTTTGAAATTATTACATAAAAAAAACTTTAAACTTTTAATTAAAATACCTTTGACCAATAATGGTACTGATTAATTAAGCGATGTTATCTTTCACAGACGAAGTTACTAAAGCACGGTTCGAGCGAGAAGTGCATGTCGATATCGAGGGACAAGGACAAGATTGTGATGGAGTCATGCAACGACTCGGAGTCCAGGCAGATGTGGAACATGGAGAACTTCAACGCGGACCGCCTCGGCCCCGAGCTGACGGCCGAGTAGCGAGAGGCCTACAACGAAGTGTTGTTCATATAGACAAGAACTTCGAAAGACTGTGAGGACAATCGGTAGCTTGACCTAGTGTTTTGGTAATTCACCTGTTGTTGAACGCATCGTGTGCTTTTTATAGTTTATCGCAAGTGGTTTATAATGTGTTCCACCGTGTAATGTGATACGGACGTTGGTTGTAAAATATTACACGCTCTGTTGGTAGATGCCATTTTGAAAATTCTATTCCTACGTATATTAGTTATTATTAAAATTATCGCGTGTGAATATATTATTGTATATGTCGGGTAGTGTTGTAAATTTCGAACGTTTCTAGGCCTAACATTTGTTAGAATTAGAATTCACGCGTGTACGTTAATTGAACTTATCGCGTTACTGAAGTGTATTTATGACGATTGGATTGGTATCAAGTAGGCCTACATAATCAAGATACGCTTTCGAATCTTGATACTTTAATTTCACTCGGTGGCAATCCAATCTCGCGCTGTATATCAACAGTCGAATTGAGTTTTATATACATAATACGCATATATATGTGTGTATGTTCGTATCCGAGGCAATTACTTCGTTTCGAAATTCTTTTGCGTCTAATGCTTTCTAGATGATTCGACGATCTTCTGATTGGTCTTCTTCATTGATCTTGGTTGATGATCTTCTGATTACCCTGTCAATATTGTACATAAATTTGATAATTAATAGTATTCTTCTTAAAGTATTATATAGGGTAGTGTTTAGTACACAATTTAAATCTGTACATATCTTAAATACATATTGTTATTTGCTAATGTACGTTCGATTTAAATGAATGTTTGACTTTATAATCGTGGCCGAGTTCGTCGAATTTCGATGAATCGGCTTACGAATGATGTGTTTTTCTTGTGATTTTCCATGTATCACTAAAATAATTCGAGTAATGTAATAGATTTATTAAAAAACTAGCGAAATATTTATACATAAAATACTGTAGGTAGGCTTTAGATTAAATAATATAATTAAAGTGAAAAAAAAAATACAAAAGTTCATTTACTATACGAAGATAACAGAGATATTTTTGTAAAATTTAATGATGGTGTAGAGCAAAAATTTATTTTTATTTGACTCCATACGGTGTTTCGTTGAGAATTTTCAACGTGGTCTGTCATATGACTGAATATTTTTTAGAATTGTGCATATTTCTTATATTCCTAAGTATTCATAACTAATGCTAGATTCCATGATATTGAAATATATAATAAATAAACTATGCTTATGTTATTTCGTCTGTTCCAAATCAGCATTTAAATTTTGGAAATTATAATTTTCCATCTATTATTACGTATATTTTGTTTTATGATTTCTTAGAGTTTATTGAGGTTCGTGTTTTTTTTTTGTTTTCATTACTGTTTCTCACTTGACGCCGTTTTTCTTTATTAATCTGTACTTTTAACTTTTAATTTTCCTTATTTATTCGTGTTTTGAAAAAAATGTTTTTTATTTATCTTTCAAATTGTATATAACGTTTAATCTTTTTTATTCAGTTCGTGTTAAAGATATATTTTTTAATTTTTTTGTTGCCGCGAATCTCCGTGTATAGTTTGACTTCCATTCATATATGAAACATATCTGTAGGTATATGAAAACCAATAACATTCCTAATTGTGATTTGTATAAAAATATTCGTTATAATTGTATATGTAGCTGCGACAATTCAATTAAATTGTTCTCACTAATGTAATTAATTATGTCATTTTATCATTAAATCGATATACAGCGGGTATAAATAAATTGTTGTTCCATTAATTATAGAATAATTCTGTTGTAAAAATTGTGCTATGTAATTGTACTTAGCTATTAAAAATAATACTGCCATTAAAATTACATAGAAATTCGCCAAACTTATTAATTCCACATATTATTATTACGTATTTCCGCGTTGTACCTTATGGGATAGACATATAGGACCGAGTTATATTTTTATACGTAATATCATTAATTCCAAATTATAACTTTATTTATAATTACTTCCATAATTACTTATATATCTTTTGTTATATTTTATACTCTAATAAGATAATATGAAATATCATTTAATAACAGTGTAATTATAATTAATGAGTCTAATTAATTAAAAAACTGTGTACGAAAACATTAGGTGAACATCTCGTATGACACAGCCGATGATAAATTAACATTTTTATGTAAATATAACATTAAAAGGGGCATGTCTAAGCAGTTAAACAATTATTATTTTTTATTTTATTTTGTAAATATTATTGAGATGTTAAACTTTCCTGAATAATAGTTATTAAATACCTATTAGAATGTTTAAATAATGCGTTCAAATTATCAAGAAAAATAAATGTCGTCGAAATTATGGCCCAACGTTCAATTTGTTGTCATAAATTTATTTTGGAATTGGTTTAAAGATAAAATATTATTCGATTTTATAATATTATACGTATGTCTATAATTTAGCGCTCATGGTTTGCGCATTATTTTAGCGTTTATTTTAAATATAAATATTATATATATTTTCGACATTTATTTTGTCTTGACTTTGAATTAAATCTAATTAATTTTAATGAGAACTGTATAGATATATGACAAGTAGTTAATGAAAAGTCGTTTTGAGATAGGAAGTTATAAACGTGCCTTATACTTTTACGTAAATGTATGTATTTGAATGTTGAAATTTCTGTATATAAATGCGGTGTCTCCAAACTGTATCATACTTAGCGTGATAGTGTAACGCATAGACGGCGGTCAAATAGTATTTGTAAAATAAAGCATATGTTGGATTTGTATGCAGTTGTTTTATTTACGAGTTTGTGCCATTCACCACGCTAAGGATATCCACTGCTGGACGTACTGCTTCACTAATTGGCGCCATTCCTCTCGATCCTGGGTGTCTTAAATGCAGCAGCGTCCCGCTGTCTTTTTCGGGTCGTCGGACCGCCTAGTAAGAGGTCATACTTATTTTTCAAAACGTAATAAAATAAAATGTTTTAACCCTTCTCATTCTGAGAAGAGCCTCGTATTCAACATGGTAACAAAAGGATTGACAACGCAGTGGAAAAAAAAGAATGTCAACCCGTCCACCTGTTTGCTAAACTAAACATATTTAAAAAATCGTAACAAATCAAAGCAAAATTGTTATATACCTACAAAAACAAACCCAAAAAGACATGATAAATACAAGTGTAATTATTGATAACGAAGCCTGTAGATTCACAGTAGGTACCTTCTTCGTACATGTCTAGGAGATAAAGTCAGAAAATATGGACCGGAAATAAAAAGTATTTCTCATTTAGTATTTTTGTATACTTGCTTAACTTGCGTATGTTTTTCGGAATACTTCGATTTGTTTTGGACCTATAAAGAGGTCCTTAATGAGCTCCCGCCGATTGCAGCAAGGTCGCGGCGGAGACAGAAAAACTTGCGTGAGTTAAGTTGGTACATATCAATAATCATGTGTACAAACACTTATGAGACATTTAACAACATCGTTTACAGCAGAATAATTAAAATATGTTAAAATTAGATTACTGTTTATCTTATGTTTAAAAAGTAAAGACATGTTACTTAGTTAACGCAGTCTATACACATTTGTATCCAGAATCAAATAAAATTTGCATTCGGATTTTTGTAATATTTTACTGCGATATAGCTTTATATATCCAAATAAAAAAATATACCTGTTTTAGTTAGTGACTTACATAGTAGGTATGTAACAAATCCATAACTCATAACTATTAAAATATTATAACTCATGTTTTCTATAACTATTTCTTGCCATTAATGCCATTAAAATGCGTTGTTTCATATTGCGAAAATATTCCAAGATTTATTTCAAAACATAAATTGTAGTTTCAACGGACAAATATGCAATCATAATATGCATAGATCGCTTAGGTACTTGTAATTTTAATTTATATACCGTTACATTTGGAATGCCTCATTGGTCGTGTGACTGCATGTGTGATTCCTAAGAAAGAAATCCTGGGTTCGATTCCCAAGTGGGGCCAGTTTCATTTGGTTTCCTTACTTAAAATTCGCAGTAGTGGGACGAAGTCTGAATTTGTGCAGGGATATTGCAATAGGCGCACCCTCTATTTAACGGGACGTATAAATAAACCATGGAAAGTGGGAGGTCTACACTCCTTTGGTTACTCCTTCGGGGAAATGCAGGGCTTATGTTATGGTACGTTGTTCTATATCGACGCAGTAACGAATTCACTTGCTTTATTTTAGAAAACCATTACATACGTGATCGGGTATCGAAACCGTTTTAAACCATTTCTAAGTTACATAAAATAATAAAATATATTATTAAGTATTTCGCTTTTCGTTGTAGATTTAGATAACAGTTTTCATAACTTTGAAAAGGAAATAAGTTTTAGTAGAATACTATTGTAAGAAAAACAATGCTATTATACATATTTCTAAGGCGTTAGGGTGGACCACAACTCACTACGTGAATTTCCATATACCTAGATATCATTGTAATAAATAAATTATTTTACCATAACGGGGTACCTACATATTAAATTATGAGTTCTAATTAATCCTTCATTTATTATTTTTTTACGTAACATCACGCCTGTAATCCCCGAAGGGGTAGGCAGAGGAGTTTAGTACACTTTCACGTTTCACTAGTGACGTTTATGTCCCTTGGAATAAATAGGTGATGAGCCTATTGTCATACACCGAACACAAATCCAGACTCCAAATCACTACTAGAAATTCTAAATTAGAAAAACCAATAGTACCCGATCCGGGATTTGTACCCAAGACCTCCCGATCGACAGTCGCACTTGCAACCACTCGAACAACGACCAGCCAATATAAAATAAAATCATAATAAATGAATTTTAATTCGTTTCCTGTATAATTCAACTTAGTATTGCAATTCATTCATGCAATTTATTCAGGCTAAATAATTATATTGGATGTTATAAAACTATCAAAGTAAGAAGCTACGTTTTAGGTATACATTCCATTAATCAAAATTAGAGGCAATTGGCTTACAAGATTAGATGTCTCTACCGATTTAACTCAACATTCGTTGACTTACACTAACCTGGCATATGATGAAAACCTAGAGAACATTAGCCGTTTATAAAAACAAAATGTATATATGTATATAGAAATTAATCCCTGCTACACGATGATGTATGCAAACATGCATGCACGTAAACACGCGCGCACACGTGCACGCGCCTAAAACAAGCACGCACTTAAACAGGCACGCACGCACACATGCAGGCGAACAAACACCTTGTAAAGAAAATTGTCATAAATTTAATAATCCATACAAAAGGCTTCTTACAATGTAATTTTTCTTCCGTCGCAACTCAACATTATTTCCGCGTAGATACCTATTTCTAGCGGAAGTAGTTTCAGTCTCAGAAAATTTCCAATCGATCGACTCTCAATGTATTCATTGAATCGTGGCCCGAATGAAAATTTACTACACCTTAATTTCGTTAGGTTTTACGTCTCCTTTATATTTTATTCGAGTTTCTTCACTTCGCACAGTTTGTATATATTTTATTCCGGTCTTATCGCCCTTTTACTACTGTGCCCTCATAGTAACGACGTTGTAAAAAAAACTCTTCTTCTTTGAATATACTCGTACTTGTAAATTCTAATAGTAGGCTGTATCTACTTTTTATATACATATGTATATACTTATATACAATATATGATAAATATAATTTGTTTATGGTTTATTTTATGGGAATCATTATTTCTTCGAATTACTTTATTACGTAGGCTCCCTTATTATCATCAATATCATCCTGTCTTAGATCACTGCTGGACATACAGCCTCCCGTGATGAGCATTATCACGCCCTATCCTCAGCTTAGAGAACCTCTTCATGATCTGCATGCAAAATAATTTTCAAAAGTACCTTTAATAGACGATTATGTACGACCCTTAATAGACGATTATGCATATCGACTTTAACTAATGTAAAAACGTTTGCCATGCTCGTAGCTGTTGGAAGTTCTTAGTCTCTTGTTACACGTATACGATATAAGCTTGATAATATTTTATTTTGAATATCTGTACAATGGTCATTGATACAGTTATACTCGTGTTAAGTCAAAACAAATCAAGTTGTGTGACTTGTAAATTTTCTCCCTTTTGGATCTTCAAAATTATTTTACGATAATAGACAAAGTCAACAAGCTTTTTAGTTTTTTAGACAAAATGATAGTTCCCAGTTGTTAAAATAACTACGAGTACAATATTAAAGCTTTTCTAGACTCGTTGATGCTCAAAAACTTTCGATACTTCGCCACTTGCCCGTGTCTATCAATGCGTACTACACCAACGTGGTAGCGTCATAAGCTCCGGATCTCTCGTATTTGCTTAGACAAGATCCAAGGTGCAGACTGATAGTCACAGTTTCGTTAATTTTTATCGAAACTTGATTGCTCCATGCGCCGCGTCACGTAAAAACACGCAACGCACATAAAATAAGATTAACAGAATGTTGCCAGCTATAAATCCCGCCACTTGTAAATATTTCATCGGAAATGTCATAAATTTTTCACGTCATGCCATGCGAAAAACATGTATCGACATTTTTATGTAACATTCGTAGTTTTCCTTATATTTTGTATCAGCCTGTTGGTTTCTGAATGTGAAACGATCTTCCTATCAATCATATTAATGTCTCGTTTTTTCATTTTGATATAAGGTTTCTTGTGCACCAGTTAGCCACTGCTACCTATGTATATAAACATGTAAAACGAAAAATCTCACAATACCATATATTTCTCTTTACGTCTGTACGTTAACTTTACTATTCCAGTGGTAGTTTGAGTATTTGAACTCGGTTAAAATATAAGTAACAATATTAATTGGGCTCGCATTGCCATTACTAGAAGTGGCTAAAAGGCATAAAATATTGTGTAATCAGTCCGAAATATCAGTCGCGACCACCTACCGATTCAAAACAGGAATACAATGGTATTTCAATATAATCAACACCTATTTGAGACAAGTCGAGAACTAAACCAGACGTTGCCAGTAAAAATGTAATAAAGGACTTTGCAATGTATAACGATAACTCAATAATGGTAGTATATAAACCTAGCTCCAATCTCCCTTAGATAATATCAGATTAACTGAACATTTTCCACTCCCTTTCTGTTAAATAAGTCAATGTAAAATATTGGCAGCGCACTCCGACGAAGCGACGTAATCAAATTGTATCTAAGAACACTGACAAAACGAATTCTCAGCTGGTTTAAAATCAAACAGTCAAGCTATAGATTTTTCTATTGTATTTGTTTTATCTGGTTAAGAGAGATGAACATTTTAAATGTTTGTCTTAAAATAACTTTATCTAAAAAGAATTAAAATTGTACGTTGAATTCTGTTGTATTTCTTTTTCTTCATTTTTATCTACCTACCCTACCGGAGATTACAGGCATGATATGTTCTGTTACGTTCATTTCCGTTTGACTAATTAAAAGACTTAAATGACAATGCCATAGATTGATCAAATTCGTTTAATATGAGAGATGCCTATATACCAATTACTATAAGACTGGCAACTCTGCTCCGCAAATCTTTAATGAACAGAATCGTCACTATCGAAGTAAGAAGGAGTTCTAACATGATCATTTTGGTATAACATGAGTTTTTCCGAAGAGACCTGTGTCCAGCGGTGGGCGGAAACGGGCTGCAGATAGGGATGTTTACACTACTACGGCTTAGTTCGGAATATTAGACCAATTTGTATTTGAGTTTGGGACTAGTATTGAAAAAAGTGGATAGCCTGTTTGCGGTCGATTCTAGATATCGAAGGGAAGGCAGAAAGTTTTTGTGTGATACCAGTCCGTTTGTTACTTTCTGCAGATAAATAGTAATATTGATAATAAGGTCGTCAACTGTCTCAGTAGAGAAAATTCCTGAAAATAATTTTGAAGTGCATTAAATCAGTTTAAAGTAATATTTAAAACTGAAAACAATTATGAAGAGTCTTGAAATTCATTATTATTTTGCCTTGAGTTATGTTGATATTATTAATAAATACTGTATGTTTGAGATATTTTCTGTGCTAAGTGTATATACATACATCCA
>DWDT01001591.1:0-15479 GCA_018245595.1 Microceris scylla | reverse complement strand
ACCTACACCGGTGTTGACGATGGTCATGATAATGGATAATAGACAATTACGTCATTTCGTCTAACATACAACGTTCAATTGTGTGTACATCACGTTTTTTTGACGCCCTCCGTCTGATGGACCTTTATAGTAATTAACACCGCAGTCACATGATTCTGATTACGGATCACGTTTTCGCATACATACGTACGATGCTCCTATAAATATTTATGCAAGTATTTGCACGTAGTGGCCACTGGAGAGGATGTCAAGGGTTTTTGTAGAAAAACCCAGCCAGTTTTTTTTTATGGCAATGTGTGAGGAAACCAGATGCGCCGTTGGTGATAGGGTCCCAATGTACCAATGATATTTTTTAATCAAATGTTTATTTTAAAACAATTTTGATTTAAGACAAAATTCATTTGTTCATTATTTTTCGGTGCGTTCCCAATTTCCACCTGTCAGGTCTTAATTTTTTTAATACCTGCCGTCAAATTATGAGTGTTTTCCGAAAAGAATTCAAAGCGAATCAAACGAAATGCACGTGATGAATGTGTTTTGATAATTTAATTTGTCTGTTAAATGTTAAACAGGTGTTGCAAATGTAACGTATTTTCCCAAACAACTTGGAAGGCAACGTATTGCATCTACATAAATTATTACATAGTAACAAAAATGTTAAAAAATCGTTTCTAACAAGAAAATTACGATTATATATTAAAAGAATATGTATGATTGACTATTTGTAAATTTCCCATAGATATATGCAGTATAATATAAAGGCATTTTAGTTTAAATTGACTGCCTCGTTGGTCGAGTGGTTGCATGCGCAACTGCCGATCGAGAGGTCCTGGCTCCAAATCCCGAATCGGGTACTATTGGTTTTTCTAATTTAGAATTTAAGAGACTGCGATCTCCTTACAAGCCGAAGGTAGCCTCACCTGCCTGTGATGCACCCTGCCATACAGCACATGAGGCTTCAATGACCGGCTGATCGCAGTGTGGCGTAGTCTAGCTAGGCACGGCTAAATGCCCTGGCGGCGACGAGCGGCAGCGTAGGGGGTCCAAGAGAGGTGCACTGTGGAGTTCAACTCGCATGCCCAGCGTGACGATTACGCCTAAAAACATCTTACGACTGGCGTATGTCTAGCGGTGGAATCAGACAAGTTGACAATGATGATACATGAAATAAATTCGTTATGTACATTGGAATTTTTTAGACGTTAATTATCTTAGTTGTACGTACAACAAAGTTTTATGCTGCTGTTGTTGTATATGTCTGTTGCTGTTGTGTTATTGCACATTAGTGTACAACACTTGTATCTTCCCACCAGTGTATGTAAGGTCTTCCGTAATGTAAACTCCGCCTCCGTCCGCGTACGTGAGTGGACGTGACCTCTGTGCAATGATTTTCATTCATATATTAATCAAGTGTATTTCCATCGTCTCCTCACTTCCGTAAACAGATTTTTGTGTGAGTTTTCATTATTTGTTGTTTCAAATTATTCATCACCACGAAGTTGAATGTTGTCCTTTTAGCTCAGTTTGTTTTGTGGGAATGGTGTCCAAGAGAGGTGGAAGAAGAGAAAGGGGAGAGAATAATGTCTCTCTTCTTCAGTATGTTGTATTGTTCTAACTCGTTAAACCATTTTGTTTGCCATGGGACACTCATGGTGCCAGTTATAGCAACCACATAACCTCTTTAACATTTTGCTGTCCGCACGTCTGGTAAAAATTTATTTACTTGGCGCCGCCAGCGCTGAATCGGATTACTTGGCTTTCATCGTAAATAATCGTATTGTTTCTTTCGTCTGCCATGATGTAAGGACACAAGTACTTATTAAAACATAAAACTTGTTGACGTGTGTAACTTATTGTTACCTAAACAAAACACCAATAGAATGCAAAATATTTTAAAATGCTCTCGCCGGCCACTGAGCGATACTATGCTCACGACACCACTGTGGTGTGTCCGCCAGTTTGAAGACAGTGTGACGGCATAGTGTTAATAATGAAAATAATCTCAACCCTTCTATAAATGATTTTGTTGCAGTGTAATAAAAAACAAGTAGGTATACAATTATACGTGTGAATAAGAAATCAAAAAATAAGACATTTGGGTACGTAGGTATCTGAAGGCAATGTGGTTACAGGTAACACAATCGAGATCTCGGCCGTGACTGACCTCGTGCGAGGACAGCGTGTCTCCACGACCGTAATCAACATTTCTCAGCAGCGAACGCTCGAGACTTGAGACATGTGTCATCGGCACAGACAAACATGACGTCGGCAATATTACGACAAACATTTTCTCTTAATTATTTGCTGTGGCTAACATTTAGCCACGGTGCCGTATGATAAGGGCATGGATAATGCCGTTAGGACAAGTATGATTAGATACAGCCTATTCAGCTTTGCCTTGAAAAGTTTTATATTTCAAACATCCGCAAACATATGTAGTTAATTGACTTTATCTTCATTTTCCTTAATTTTTTTTTATCATCATCATCGGCCTATTTCAGTCCACTACTGGAGATAGGCCTCCTCCAATAACCACCATTGCCGTTGCAGTTTTTTTCACCTTTCTTAATTTTCGTCTTTCTTTGAATCTGTCTGAAATCAAACGCGTTCAGATCGTTTATTGACATATACATATATCAACAATAAAAATACTATAAATTTTAAAATGCCTCAATGTCTTTCGTACAAAATTCCGTACGAAAAATTATGACTAATAGAATTAGGTCCAGCTGAACTTGAGACTACTCTGGAAAACGCTAGGTATGTCTGTTTGTACTGCATCCAGCTTCCGTACGCAGCCATCTTGAAATATTTTTCGTTCTTTATAAAAAGTAAGAGAATCTTATAGAAAAAAGGGAAACATTAGGTAAGAGATGAGAAATTGAACCTAGAACCGTAGGAATCTAAAATCTCTTACGACAGTTGAAGTACACAAGTCGATGTCTCTAGTGTGTCTTCATAATTGATAACATCAAACCCTTACACTTGTGATAATTTAAATTGATTTTTATAAAATCTCACTGGAAATACCCTAAGGTAGGTCGGCTGTGTTCTATTTTAACCTTGGGACTGAGAAATCCCTTGCCTCTTCAGAACTGCCTAGTTGGCTCTGTTTGTAATACTAGACAGGCTCTTTTAATAAAGTTGCAGATACTTACATGGGGTGTACTCAACTAAGGGCAATTGAAAAATCTCTTGTATTTTTCCAATTTCCATCAATTTTAACTGGTTGTCGTTTCACTTAAAATTTTATAATAAGTGTACCATGGTACACCATGATGAACCATTATACAAGTCCGTTTCAACCTAAATTAGGCAGAGCTATTCGGTCAAGATTATACACCTACCAAAATATACATTTTTCTTAAACATTTCGCCTTCCAGTTCGAAGAACATTACCTTTTGTTTTTCTTATAAGTACCTACTATCTATCCCGTTTTCAGAAACGGGTGTGTATGACGCTTATAGAGCACCATCACTTTTTTATCATACGAACCACTGTCCACGTGAGTACTGAATTATTACTAACTCACGTGTAGTATCGATCGACATGGTTAGCGCGTGACTTCATAAATATTTTATTATGTTATTTGGCCTTTATGAATTTAAAAGACAAATACGGTGCTACAAATAAAAACAAGTTGTGTACAACGAGTACCCGTGTGAAGTGGCAAAAATGTGGATCCTGAGCCTATGTAAATGGTGCGAGGGACGCGCTTTCAAACTAATTACCTAAAAGGGAAAAGGTGACGTATCGTGTTACTAAGATAACATTTGCCAGTGTTGTCACACAGTGTATTTGCAATGTGTCTGTATTATTTTTTATTCAAATGTTGCTAAGTTAGAGGCGTTGGCAACACAGACGATCCACTTCTGCTGCCCATCTTTCTAAATATTAGGAACAGATATACGTTTACAGTTTATTTCGTATTATATTTATTGCTAGGTTATATATAGGCAGAACATTTATATAAGCTCTCGTTTTAAAATTCTACGTTGGGCACATCATTATCGTTCATTTTTCGCATGTTACTTAAATCCATTAAGTCAGTGGTATCGTTCAATTGCCCGAGTAGTCCTTTTGCTAGAACCTTCTGAATCAGTAGTTCGGCGAAGATTTTTTGCGTCGAGTCCATTCTTCTGACTTTTGCTGCTATACTTATACCTAGGGCTTCAAACTCGTCAGGATTTCTTAAATATTTATATAAGAAATCCGGATCCGGAATATGCTCTGGAACGTTCTTGATATCTGTATTTTTTATTGTTGTCTCTTCTTGTTGTTCGTCGTTTCCGGAAGCATAATCATACAATGGATCCTGGAAGGATAATAAATGTAAGTTAGGATAACCAATTGTACATCATTTTGTTTAGTTCATTCGTTACAATAATGTACCCAATCGTACGAGAACAAAACGGTGAAGGTACTTTGAAAAGTATATAAATATGGAAATATGTAAAAGTGTAAAAAAAGCCCTTGAAATAACACTATAGTATACGAACCATTTTTAAATATAAAACTTTTCAGAGATTGATGTTTAATTACTTACAAGTAAATTCGAACTGTTATCAGGACTAGAACTTTCTGTGTCCACTTTAAGATTTTTTTTCTCGTTTGAACACGACGCTGATGGCTTGTTTCTATAAACGACGAAATTTAATTTATTGTAATACCTGGAAGGAGGAAACCAAATATAAATTTCGAATATGATATGCTCCGTGAACTTGTGATTCACGTGGCTTCTAGTTTGTTCCAAGATTTATTGTATCTATTATAAGCGAGACACTTCATATCTTGCATGTGACTGAAGGAATTTTACATACATGATATTTTATCGAAAATGATATTCACATCAGTCACATGTTCACATTTTGACATTCTATATAGGTGTGACGTACACGTGCGAGTTGGGGTTTCTACGCGTGTCAAGGTTTATCATATCCTTTATTTAGATAGGCTTTGTTCACGTTGGCTCGGTCATCTGATGTATCTAGCATATTGATATCATCTACATGTGATTTGTAATTATAACGTTTGCTTGAACCGTTCCTATGCTTTGAATGTCGTAGTAGCATTAATTTTAAATGGTGAATGTAATGCCTTACGGTCAGTACAGACATATAAGGATTGTATAGGTAGGTATGAAAGGTTGTGCGTTCTGATGAAAAACCTTTAATGCGTATCTTTCTACAGCTGTAAAGTCATCAAAGTTTAAATAACTACAAAATTTAAAATCGGGTGATAGATGTTCATCATCATATTGAATCCGTTTGTTATTCCACTGTTGGATATGGATTTCTCTCTCACAATGAGAAAGTTTTAGACTAAAACTCAGACTAACTTTTCAGACTTCACACGCTTTACAGAACATTATGGAAAACCTAAGTAGTGTAGATTTTTCGCGATTTTTCTTTGACCTTTACAGCGAGTGATATTTAATCTTATAAATGCAAAGAACATGGTTAAAGTGTGCCTGATAAAATACGTAATTAATAATAAATTCAACAACAACAGGTGCAATATTGCATATAATATCTCTCTATTGTAATGCAATACTTTTGTAGGAGGCTCTACGTTGTTTCCAAGTAAACATAAAGAGAAAAACTATATGTTAACACGAAAAGAAAAGCAATATTTTTGCACAGTAAGAGTGAAGAGGAAACGGTTCATGGTTTGACCTGAAGCTACATGCGTACGAGCGACTAACGTGGTGTCATATAATTGATGCAGAAAATTACTACAGCGGTAATGTGCGTCGTGATGTCTCACAATGAGATGTTAATCAAAACGTCCATAAGCCATTCAAATCTCAAGGTCGTCGAGCGAAACGTTACATATATAAATGTATGCGGGTAGATTGATCTATTTCTAAATAAAAACGAGCGGTTCGTTACGAAATTTAAATTTTAAACACGTTTCCTATCTATTTTCTTTTAAAGTGCAGTTAAATAGTGTGAATTTATATTGTCTGATATTTCTTTCTATACTTATTATTTTTTAAAATATTATTTTCCAATTCGATTAATCTACTCTGACTGTATCTTTTCTTTCTTGATATATACTTCATAGTTCTATACATTTTACATTTATTATTGACAACACTTCTTACCATAAATTTGTCTTGTAAGACCCTTTGGATCGTTCAATCTTGCTCTTCTCTTTTCTCACCGATCTTCTCATATTTTGTATTTTGTCTCGAACCAACATATCCGTCGCTTCAGTAACTCCTTGTTTCTTTAGATAGTTGACTATTTCTTGATATGCCTTCATCCTCATGTCTTTCTTTCTGTAATCTTCGGAGCTTACCAACCATAAACATTCGCGCTCCCGATACATTTCTATTATGGCCTTAATCAATCGCCTTGGAAGATCCATTATCTATCAATTCCAAAACGGTATTTACACCGTATTTTTTTCTATTATTGCAATTAGGTCGAGGACAATTTTACTACTTTAATTGTTCATTTCATATACTTGTTATTTCATTGTTTATCAATGATGACCAAAACGAAGTCAAACAAGTGTTACTTGACGGCTTAACCTGTAGGTCTTTGAGTTTAGTTCTCAGAAGTTGAATTCATAAATAACACTTCGAAGCTTATAGATTTTCAGAAGCGGTTATTCTGTTAGTATTATTGCTAAATACAATTTATCTTCCACTACGTAATATGACAATAGTCTCAAGATTACTTGTACCGTAGGTAAATAGAGATTGTCGGAGTTTGACAACAGAGTAATATATTAAATTGAGCGCGAAGAGGGCGTGAAGCCGTGAAGCTAGTTCCGCGCGCACTGGCCCGAGGGCCCGGTCCGGACGAAATGGCGGATCGATCAATTGAGCCACGCGCCGAGCGGACTCGAGCCTCGCGACCTTGACGCAGGTCCGGACAGTCCGATATTATGTTGCTTTGTTTGTTGCATATTCTATTTACATGGATATCACCAAAATAACGAAAAGAAATAGATAGTAATAATTAAACCGCAACGTTATCAAATTACAAGGATTTGGTTTTTTTAAAAAGTTTTTAATTTTTACAAGCGCACTAGGTAGATATGTAACCACGATACATTCAACCAGAAAAAAATACACATCGTTAAAGATCGTACAAAATTGAGCATCTGTTTAAATTACATATATTATTTATTGATATAATTATGAGTTATTAAGTAGGCCCAAATGATTTGTTTTATGCCTATATTCGTGAAACCGCCAAAATCGATGGACACTAAAGATATTTTTACTTGTCCAATATGGGTGGGTTTCTAAGGATTTCTCGCATTCCCTTAGAAACGTCAGATTTTCCAATCGTAAAAGGTAGTCTTTATTTTGACCTCGATAATGAATGATGGTAACAGATTTAGGGTCAGTAATGCCAATGTGTGTGTGTGTGTAATGCCTACGTATGAAATGCCTAAATATCCAATCAGTCAAGATCGCGGTCTATGAAGTGTAATAATGAAAAAAAAAACGCTTGATGCATGTCGTCTTTATTTTTATATTAAATAATAAAGCCTTATTTCCTTTCCAGCTACAATTCAAACGACGGCTTCGGTCGGCCGACGGCTGACCAGCTCAACTTCGCGGCGCCGTCCGAGGACGAGGCGGAGTACCCGCCGGGCGCCTACCTCAAGAAGGGGAAGGTCTCGAGGGCAAGTCGCACTGAAATTGCCCGATTTTAATTTTTAACTTACTTTACAAGTCATTAGTTCCTTTAATAATAGTAATTTATCAGTCGCGCTAAAAGGTGGTAATTTTATTCCGAAAATAAAAATTGGCAAATTTGCCAGAAAAAAAACATGATTTTAAAATTTTGTTATATTATTGTTTTGTTATATTAAAAAAAATCGAACCAAAAATTTTCTTTTTGGAATATATCTCTAATTTGATCCCAAAAATTTACAGAGAACATTTAATAATCGCTTTAAAAGACCACCACTGTAATGTTATTGATCTGAAATATGTATAGATAATCTTAAATGGCAAAAAGTTACAATCGCTAAATATACAACACGATGAACTCTAAATATTATGATATTGTACTTGTTTGTTTTTACATAGTATGCAATTCTTAAGAATTTAGGTTAAACTTTGCTAATGCTGGTAAAATACTGATTCATAGGATTTCAGATTACAGATGTTGAAAAAATACCAAATATATACCTAATACACTTTTAATTAACAATCTGTCATAGATGTAATAATAATAATATAATAATAATCGACCCATTATAATTCCACTGCTGGAATATGGGTCTCCTCTCATATTGAGCGGGTTAAGGCCATAGTCTGCCACGCTGGCCAAGTGCGTAATAGATGTACCTTATATATGTAATTAGGTTCTTTTAGGTATAGAGACTGTTAGAGTCTCACGTAATCTAACTACTAAAACTGCTTACGTTATCATCACCACCATTTATTGTTCCAACGGACACGTGGCGCCTCTCCCGTGGCGAGCCAGACATTACGGCTTTAACTGGACCTATTCCGAGAGCCATGCAACCATAATACTTTTGAAATTATTGAGATCAAAAAAAGTGTAAAAAACACATTATTTTTAATTTCTCTGTTTGAAATTTAAATAGGTACTCATGACCAAGTTTGTGTACTCCTATAGCAAGATCCGATGTCTCATCGCATCATAGAGAAACGGCGTCGCGACCGCATGAACAACTGTCTCGCGGACCTGTCGCGGCTCATTCCACCAGAATACCTCAAAAAGGGGCGTGGTCGCGTCGAGAAGACGGAGATTATCGAGATGGCGATCCGTCACCTCAAGTTTCTACAAGATCGTGTCAATGGTTTGTAAAATAAAAATACATAGCCCAAAACTCCATCAGGTCTTTTGGTTAACTAACATCAACCTGTCAAGCTATGAGATAGTTTCGCGATGGCTTAGGAATTATTGTAGACAAAGTTTTGGCGATTTTGAGAAGTACTTCATAATCGTAAAACTTATGAATAATACTATATCTATCTGCATAGCTATAGGTGATACCAGTAACCATAATCGTAACTTATTGTCTCCATATCAAAAGTTACATCTTATTAGAAATAATAAAACCTTACAAGAAATAAGTTTCAGTGTGTTTTTTTATTGACTATTTTTGCACTTCTCTCTAATATAAACATTTTGAGGAAATTCTCCATTTCTCATTTTAACGCCAAAGCATGCGTTTTAATTTCCAAAAATAATTTATAGAAGTTCGGTTGTAATAATTAATAAAGCTGTCAACAATGTTAAAATTTAAGATCTCAATTTTCTATTCCACGTCTTTTTTAAAACAGAACTATTTTATAAATATCCAGATTCTTCCGTTAGTTTATTAGTATGTAGTATTTTAAGACTATCGATGACATAGTTTTCTTCAGACGCTTTCAAATGTTTTTCAAGATTTGTATCAGAAATATTTATTTTCACGTACATTTTATCGAGTTGGTCATTATTATATTTTCTGAACATAATCAAGAATAATTGAAGGTCGGTAAAATAATAAATTTTACCACGTAGAGCACATTCTTCTTTTTTGAGCATTTGTGGTCCCCTATAATTAAGAAATAAGACTTCTTGTTGGAAATGAAACAAAAAATAACATTTTTACTTAGTACCTATTAACTTTATCGTTGTTAATGAATTTTCTCAACAATTAAATACTTCAGTAACTTATTGACATATGATAATACGTCTTGCTAGGTTTTCGTGAAATTATCATAAATTTATCAGGTCAATATTTTTTGTTGTACATAAAAAAACTCAATTCATCATATATATTAAAAATATAACGTAACATTTTATACACACATTTTTAACTCTAGAATTCTAGATCGTTTTTATTTGAATTTAATGTTATCTTTGTCTTATTCCATCTCGTATTGTCTACGCTTGCTTAATTTTTTTCATCGTCCTAGTAAACTATAAAAATAATGATGAAACATCCAAAAATAGATCGGGTCTTCTGAACATCTTATGTGTTCTTAAATGTTGTCTGCGGAGTAAATAGGGAAATAGACTGGTTATCAGAAGTGAAGAGAATACCAAATGGGTATATGGTAGCCACAAATGGCCGGGTCACTCCTGGGCATCTGCAATCTATTAGTTTTTTATAGTTAATAGGATTGTTGGTAACATTACTCAAGTTAGAGTAATTGTTCAGTTACTACAGACTAACTAAACTTAATTGCAGGTGTTTATATAACCACAAATAGTTAGGGTAACTTAAAAAGATTTTTTTTTACTTTGTGATTGCAATATCAACATTGTAATCACAAAGTAACGTACACGAGTAGATATCGGAGATTGAATAGAATCAGTAACGTAAATGAGCGATGGTTCGATAAAAAATGAAGCGAGCGGTAATGGTTCAAAGTTTAATTAATAAAATCATGACAAATTGCTCAAAAACTGGTGCTATGTCTACACTGAAGGACGCTAATGTTGTCGGGAGTCGCCGGTGGAAGTAGCATCTTCCCCGTCGTTGTGTTGCAGCGGTGGAACGGCAGGTTGGCGAGGATCACTTCCGAGCTGGATTCCAAGAAGCCCTCGGGGAAGCCGTCAGATTCCTGGTTGAAGTCCACGGCCATGGGCCCGGCGATGGGTTGTGCGTGCAACTGGCTTCGCATTTACAGAGGCACTGCGAGATTGTCATCAAAGGTAAACATTCCAACTGAATAAATGATCATGTATTGTCTAGCAATATTGCAGTTTTTTCAAAATGTTGAAATATTATTATTCTAAAAGACAATTTTATCTCTTTATATCGCCTACGACACACATTAGTAAACATGTAACATGATAACATATTCGTCGTTTGTTTAACTTTAAACGTAGTTATAATTGCATTACTAAACTTTGTGCATTTTATTTGCATTTTAGGCGAAGTTTTGCCTCGTGATAAGCCACGCTCCCATCCAGGATCTTCATCGGAGACAGCCAGCTCTTCCAGCAGCTCACACGGTTACGCGGTGAAGGGCGTGATTCAGCGCCCGGAGCCTCCGCCCGCTTTTGCACCGGAGCATTACGAGACCGAGCACTGCGTAGAAGCCCCGTATCCAATGGAATGTGATCGAGGTAATCCATAATGTTCCATTGAATATGGGACTGTAATAAATATATAATATATTATTGTCTAACTTAACAAAAATTCTTTTCTTATCAGTGATACCCCAGCTCCCGCTGGTACCTGACGCAGACGCTTTGCTCGACGGCGAACCCCTACCCTTAGACGGACGCCGTAAACGTGAGCCTACCCTCCGAAAAGTGCGGAAGCCGGACCACGTGGAGGACTACCTGCATTCCTACAAATTCAAGAATTCCATAGAAAGGCGATTTTCCAGGTCGCAGGACTCAGAGGTAAGCATATGATATGGTAATGATGCATATAATCGAATTATCGAATAACATCTAGTAATATCCCGGAGTTTAGATTTGAGCCCGGTGTATGTTGTTAGCCTCACCGTCTATTACCCGTTGGCGTACATAATAAAATTAAAATAAATAATTAGTACAAGGCGATGTTGAGATTACAATGAATAACGGTGAGTTTCGCCCGCAGCCGAGCCCGTTGCCGGCCGCGGCCGCGCCGCCGCACAAGCCGTACTCGCACAAGCGGCGGCGCGCCGCCAAGCCCGCGCCCTCCACCTCCACCTCGGCCTCGGGCTCCACCGAGGACGCGCGCGACACCTCGCCGCAGGTACACTACATGTCCGTTTCTAAACCTTCGCCGAAACACCATAAGAGGCTAAGCCGGCAGCTGCTAAATGGTAAATAGACATCGTCTTGCATTCTTCGAAAAATTGTTATATTTACTTATTCGAGCCGGCGCCGTTATTATAAAGTAATTAGATTAAGTGTTTTCCTTAGACGATAGTATGAACATCAGACAGAATTAGAGCCGAATTTGGCGCGAGTTTAAATGAAACACTAGTATCACGTCATTGTTTACATTCGTTTGTCTTTAGTCGCTAAAGCAAATCGGCTTGTCGTCACTGACCTCGGTATTATCATATCGTTCTGTACTTTGTGAAATACATCACGAGGTATTTTCCATTGCGTGGACGATTGTTACTTTTGCTGGAACCATAGGCATGTTTCGCATTCTTCTGCTTTCTAAGGGCGCTAATCTCTTAAAGGCTTATTGGTGAGTTGAGGCTGAAGTTCTTCTACAAATGTCTATTTTTACACCCTCGAGGAGTCTGTTGACGCGGCGGTGGAAAAAATGTAGGTAGTTTTAAATAATTGGAAAAACATGGGTCATGTCTGATTCACAATGACATAAAAAGTGTATGCTTTATTTTATTCAAGCAGTTGCCGGCGGTTGGCAACACTGCTGCCCCACCACATACTAAACTCCCAAGACAGCACGCAAGTGATCCTTGCTCGCTTACCGCAGCACTTGCCTCGAACGAGGAATGCTGACACTATGGAGCCGTTTGGACACAGTATCACATACACACAGACATTATTTCGACCCAATTGTGTCCAAATAAATATACAAACATTACTCATTTACGCCTGATATATTTCATAGAGTTGGAGACATAGAATTGTTTTAATGATCAAGTATATTCTTCATTGGTACATTCATTATCCGCTAGACGGCAACACTTGTTTCGTACAAAATCCTTCGTCGGACGGAATCGTTCCTTGGACGCCAGATGCCATTGATATTGTATTAGATATTAATGATTTTATTTTGTTATATTAATGACAACTTTCATCGAGTTAACGAAAATGTGCAATCAATATAAATAGCTTTAATTCACTTAATTCACGGCTCCAAAGGCAATAGATATTTTGATAACCTTTTTACTCGGATTGTAAAATATAAAATATTTTCTACTGTATTAGGATTTACAGCTACAAAATACACATTATCGCATTTTGTGATTACCCTTTACTAAGTTCATTGTGTTTGGCGAGACATTTCTTTATTTTTTCGTCGATTTTAAATAATTATAAATTTGCTGTATATACTACCTATGTATATCTTTAATTCTTCGTAATTCTCATATATTACATTTTTTTTACTAGTTGGAGAATATGTTTGTACATCATTATCATCATCGTCAGCCTCTAGATGTCCACTGCTGGACATAGGCCTCCCCTAATCGGCGGCACTCCTTCCGATTCTGGTCCTCTTTGTATAGTTTTTTTAAAATATAAGAATTAAGGATATAGTATTGGACTGAAGTAAATTATAGAAACAGTTACAAAAATAACCTTAAAAACTGAGTTCTAATTATTCAGACGTAATGGGACCATATCGCGTACATTTGCAGGACACATCGAGCGAGTCGCCCCACCACCACCAGTACGACAAGCTGCCCCCGCCTGCTCAGTACGTCCCAGTGTTTGCATTGAATGCTCTCGGTACGTAGTCGACTAATTTAATGTCTCTAACTCGTTCTGTTCATAGTTGATTAATTGTAAATAGTTATTTGTGTAATTGTTCTTCAATTAATGTTATGTCAGTATACTTTGACATTAATTAAAATTATAGTAACCGAACCTACACATTTTGTTATTCAAAGTCACGTATAGAAAACGAATGTCAATACTTTACCGAATACACTCGTATTTCATTTTACTTTATAAGCCATCAACACTCACATTTTGTTTTGATTATGACCACTGCTGAAAAAGTAACATAGATTTACCTTAGGTTCATAGCAATGTTTTATGGTATAGACGCATGAATAGTCAGTGCGTATTGGTAGAATATACATGTAAATGAGCCGGTGGTGTGTACCGTGCAGGCAAGTACTACGTGCCGCTGAGCGTGGAGTACGCGTGCCTGGCGCGGCAGCTGGGCCCGCACGACGCGCTGGCGGCGCGCGCCGTGCCGCTGGCCGCGCCGCTGCACCCCGTCACCATCCACGTCAACTTCCAGCCCTGCCTCAACTACCACGTCAAGCGCGAGCCCGACCACCGCGACTGGCGCCCCGTCTAGGCGCCCCCACCGCGCTCCGATGTGCTCGTCTTCCTCCATAGGACTCCTTATCGCTCCTATTCAAAATGTGTTCTCGCGGAAAATCTGACTTGTGCTGCTTCCCGTTATGAACAATAAAATTTAACATTTGCCTTCCGAAGTAAAAAGGCGTCGGAAAGCAATGTCAAATATGGCGTTTCCCGCCAATAATGTGATGGTGACATTTCGTTCGGTGACTAGATAATATCGTGAAAGCAGTAATATTGACCGTGTCACTGACATCGAAACCCTGAATCAACTACCTCGTTAAGACCACGTAGCGATTTCACTTTAGCACAGTGCTGACCATAGAAGTCTTATTTTATTATTGTTCAGTTTATCTAATATATTATCCTATACTAAATCAGTTACAAAATAAAAAAGACAAAGTACGCAATAGATAAAACTGTTATGTATATATACCTATGGACTATTATATTACAATCGAAAAAATACTTTTACATGTGTTAGCATCTTCGGAACTTTTTAAAGTTTTATTGTCGCTCATTTCATACATATTGCATGGCGACCGTTAAACCCTAAGGCCGCTCTGATAACATGTCTAGTTAAAATTTGCGTGAAGTGAAATTCTGTATTAAATAAGGATAAAATTATGAATACATAATTATCTCAGGATCTGTAAATAATAAAAAAACTTTATTATTTATAACAATAATGAGAACTGCCAACTTTAATTGAAACAAAATCTAAGATTATTTTATAATGGACATTGCATTCGCAGCGCAGTGCACAGTATTTGGGTTATTTACTTACATAATAATGTAAATGTGATAATCCTAAACAATGTCAATTAAGAAGCAATTTATCGAATATATGAATATATACAGACAGAGGATAAGGTCCACTGACATTGAAACTGCTGTCTGCGTAGCGTTACATAGGTATTTTCGCACCGGCCAAAAGGTTCGTGTCGTTCTATACTAAAAATGTTATACGTAAAATATCGCATTTACGACTTATTCATAGTCATAGATTTGTACATAAACATAACATTTTATTTACAACGGTTATTTAAGCTTTGCGAGATTTTTATATTGTTATGATTCGACAGTATTTCACTCATCGGAAATATTAATTATCGTAAAAAAAGTATTTAAATTCATTACAAATACACTTAACTATTCTTTGTTACCTATTACTGCGTATTCAATAAAAATTTTAAATTGATGAGATGTATAGGTTGGGATACGCGTTTTAATATTAATTGCATTTGCACATAATATGTAAAAGTATATTATTATATATGGTTTTCAAAAAAGTTTAAGTTTATATATCAGCACACAGCGGAGAGTGGACAGAGATATAGATAAGATATATGAGTTGCACACATAAATGATATATTTCAGTGTTGACACCATTATACAATAGCTCTTATGTTAAAAAAAATATATTACGGTTATATTTCCGGTATGTTACAAGGTGACACAGAATTAAAAAATCAATAAAATATACAAATTATATGCTTATTTTTTTAAAACAAATTATAACTTGGAGT
>DWDT01001590.1:0-15481 GCA_018245595.1 Microceris scylla | reverse complement strand
GTAGTCTTCGACGTTCGAACCTAGACAAAGCTCAAATTGATTTTTTTATGATTTACGATCGAATTTCGATCGCTACTGGGCCACTTGTTTTAATAATTAAAAATGTAATCAAGTACCATCAAGCATACATACTGAAAGTGGTTGGGCAGTGGCTGGCCACGAAAATATGAATATCGAGCTCAGTGGCGTGCTATTGAAGAGGCCTATGTCCAGCTGTGAGAGAAAACTATACTATAACTCTTATAGTTAATTACTATCCACTACGTGCAGTTTTCCTCTGGAGACTCCACATACTTTTAATCAATATTTAGATCACGCTAATTTTGAAAGACAAGATTAAATTTTGAAATGAACGATAGCACATTTATTGCGTATATATGTATATTATGTTATATTATGTCTAGTAAGTTCAACAATTGTTTGATAAGCCGAATAATTTACCTAAGGCCCAAGTGCTTTGTATTTTCTTATCTTGAATATCGTTCTTATTATTCCTTCGAAACGGAATCTCGGCCCACGAAAGCCACAAAGAAAAAATAAGATTTGTTAACACAGCAATTTGATAAATACTAGATTTATACTTTTATAATATTTTCTGCGGAGATGCGGAAAACTAAAGTGGAATTAATGCGCATTTAATAAAATTAGACAGTAAGCCATTGAATAAGACATACATATAACGTTGTTCTCATCACGCAAATATTTGTCTTATGTGGAGACCGAAGTCGAGGCCCGTGGACTCAACATGCACGCTCGTTGATCACTGGCCCGACGGGTAATCAACTATATAACGGTTAAAGCCGCTCGCAACACTCACGTCATCTATCGACTGGGGATCGAACTCAAAACAGTTTCACACCATTCTGTTCCAAGTTAAGGCAACCGCTTTTACATGCTTGGCCTATTTGTGAGAAGTCTTGATATCACAACTGCTCAGTTGCAAAACCTATTATTTATTATACATTTTATTAATTGTTAGTAACGTATGGCACAGTACTAAGTATACCACAATATTTTATTTAATTCACAAAAGTTCATAGAGACGTAAGAGACTAGTATTACTTAATTAATTATCTTTATTTAATAATTGTACTTAGTACCAATGTATTGTACTAATTTGGTATCTGACTTTGGTATCAGACAGACATTTTAAAGTTACATCTACATATACATATTTGAATTTCACCGTACTCATCAACTTGTTTACGTTCACTGCTGGACATCGGGATCTTCTGATTGCAAAGCACGGTTTCACGCACCGCCTACGCTACTGCCCATGACAGCCAAGGCATGTAGCCGTACCTGGGTAGACCATGCCAACAATATATACCTAATACCTAGTATTAATACCTAGTAATAATGTATAGTAACTTAGATATATTCTAAACAATTTTTTTTCTAATCGAGCGTTGAAAATATGTTTAGTAACAACAATGTACTTAAAACAACGTCCCTAAGGGAATAAAATTGTTCATTCTTTGAATAATATCGTCAACTCTCTTTCAATTTGCGTTAATAGTTAATCGTAAAGATACAAAAACCAATGTTAACCTTTTATTATAATTAAGAATACTTAAGTTATACTCTTAATACGAAAGCGGAGAGATAAAACGTTATTATGTCTACATAAATTTTCTTGGTCGTTTGATGTTATACTCTTGTTTAAATAGAGAGAAAGAGAGAGGAAAAACAAATATCTCTCAGAATATATATTTCTCAGGGAGATATAATTTTATCGTTTAGATTTTGGAAATTTGAGTTGGCAGTGTTTTTATTGCTTCGTTCAAGTACTACTAAAGTATATTGGACTGATATTTATGAGTTTAAAATTAGAATTTGTTTTTATTTGTGAAATATTGAAGCGCCTTAAAGATAATATTTTAATAAAACAAAAACGTAAGCAACTTTTTTATAATCGATTTGCTATTCATATCGTTAAAAAGATGAAGCTCTAGACAAACAGCTTTTAGTTAGCTAATTGGAATGTACTGGCTAGTTCTAGAATATGGACTTCATTTCATTACCATCAACATTTTATCGATCCATGGTTGAACACGGAATAACAAGGGTTAAGACAATTGCCTGCCATACTGGCTAAGAATGGATTAACAGACTTACCACGCTTTCAAGAACGAAATGGAGGACACTGAGATGTGCATATTTCCTTACAATGTTTCTTCATAATTACGAGGGATAATGATTTGAACCTATAATTTTCGAACTGGTACACTGAACCCTAAACCACTAGACAGTCCATGTACTGTAGTGTCACTCTATAACTTTTTATATTTTGGTGAACTTGTGACATCAATATCAGTGACCTTCAGTATATTACGCTCAGTATATAGATGTGAATTTGAGGCTAATATATGGATTGACACTGGTTCCGAAGACGGTCAACAAACTCTGGGAATTAGTTCATCCGCATTGGAGTCCACGTATCATCGCTGACACGCGATACTCGCATTCAAGTCATGCCACTAACCGGCGTTACACTTACCGAATTGGTTACGAAATGACTTTCTTGTTTGCCCTTAACCATCACTACATAATATTTTTGTTTGCAGAAAATTTTAAAGACGATGTTACAAATGTTAACAGTACCACAATATGGTTATGAATCAATCCCTCGTCATGAAATGCTTGGTTTGTATAGGACCCAATATAACCTACTTGAGCGTTGTTTAATGTGGGTAGACGGACAATATTAGTACTCAGCGAATGATAGTGGCGTCGACTCGTTGGTAATGTTATCACTGTATTGTAATATAAGGTAATGTAAGAAGAAATCGCCACTATCGTAGTAGGTGAAAATCCTTAGTCTTGGCCTGCGGCCATGTTTTTCATGAGTGTTGTTTGAATATAGGCGTGACAATATGTACCTATGTATGTAAGTATGACCGCGCACGTTGCCATACGTACCAAACTCATCCATGTCGTAATATTGATAATTCGTTTTAACTTATAACATCTGACACCGGTCAGAATTTACCTGTACTTAGAAGACTTTATTGATATGTTACGATCTCATTGATAGCGTGTAGGTATATTTCAGCGAACTTCATCGCGAGATAAGCTCAGATAGGTATAATTGACTGAGAACAACGAAGAGATATATGAGTGTAATATAAAGATCATGGTAACCGAACACGAAAATGCATATCATATATCCTCGTGTAATTACTGCGATGAAGGGTGTGTGATAGCTCCGTGTCTGCGCTCACGTTAATATTACGTTTCATACGTTTTCGCGTCCACGTGGAAAACTAATATGAAAATCTGAACGATTCATTATATCTATTTTTGCTGTAAAAATATGTGTTATTGTAGTAAAAATATAGTTATGGAATTCGCTTTCTAATAATAGATTAAGACATCGAGTAATAACAAAAAGCAATACCGATTGCTGAACTTAAATCAAGCCAACCACTCCAATCACGCATCTTGTTTTAAATTTAACTTTAACAAACTCAAAAATATTCACTAGTAATAGAATCGTATACAACTGCAACTTGTTAACATCATTTCGTTTGGTTCGTACACACTTTTTTTATGTTACCTATTTCAAAAGAAGCTTGTTAGTAGAGAGTTAAAATTTTGCCGCTGACGTTACGAGTTACAATGTGTAAAAAGTGGGTGTGTTGCGCCCATTAATGTACGTGATGAAGCGCGTAGGGGAGACTGGGGTGAAACGCAACGAAAACTATTCCCGCTCTTCATATACGCACAACCAAAAAATCATTAAAATATTAAAAGTAACTTTGCACCAAGTATGTGCGGAGCTTTATTTTGTTTTCTCAAAACTAGAATGCCGTATCGCGGAAGTGCATTATCTTGTAAAATCAACGTCAATTTGATACAGATTGCATCAAACGAGAAAAATATTACCCGAAAAAAGCGCGATAGGCAGCGCTTTTTATCTCAATCGAAGAGCGAATATCGAACAAAATGACCGAAAAATTCGGTAGCACTCGGAGCTATGCGAAACGCGTGGCGGCGCCTCATAAGCGCAAGCGTTTTTATGAGGTAGGCGACAAGCGGGTGAAGGCATTAGCACACGCTCGGAGTGCACCCAATAAAACATTTCCATTGAACATAAATTGCACTAAATTGAAACCCCTTTCATCGCGCTAAAACAGCGCACACAAATAGCGAAGTGTTCATGAAAATCAAAATCGTTATTTTGTACAGTAAATTCTTTTAAATTGAAACTTGGTGGTTTCTATTTAAAGTTATCAATCGTTAGGCATTTGATTGTTCTGTTTAGTTTTTGTAGAAAAATAATATACAAGCAAGCCAATTTATAAATTCTAATACAGTTTAATGGACGTTGAGATCTCATATTAAAAACCTTCTCATTGCAGGAAATCCTCTAAAATCCACTTGGCTAAAATGACAACATATGGCTTTAAAAACAGTTGAACAATAAACAGGTTGATGAGGATGATTTTACTATGGTCAAACGACTGTATTGATCTTATTGGATTCTGCTATGTACTTGCTTGACATTAACAGAAAGTAATATCCACGGCGGAACATTCCACATCTTTGTGCAATTGGAAGCTCGATATCGCTAATTACTGCGTGCCTTTTCTTCGCAATGGCTGCACGATCAGCAGATCGATTGGAACGTAGATTGCACGCTACAACTGAGAATTCCTTCTTTTATTTTATACATATTGATATCAGTTAACTATACACCTTCATATACATATATATATGTAAAGGAACTAGGCAATATTATGGCCAGCGTCCTGCATTCTAGACTACATCTCACTTATCATCAGGTGAGTTTGTAATCAAACCTAAGCTTATTATTATGAAAAATGTTTATACAAATATATACGGAGTTTCATTGCCTCGTTGATTGGGTTGGAGGTGCAAGTGCGACTACTAATCAAGAGGTTCTAGGTTCGATTACGGGGTCGTGCAGTATTTTTGAGGTTTTCAATTTGTTTTCCGTCGCAACTCGGAGTCCGTATTTATGCCCGGTAAATGGTAAGAAATTCACCCCCTACTTCTTTACTGGAACGAGTAACATAACTGATGGACCATGGAGGTGTACCACGCTTCTGTGCCTTTCGGTTAAATATGGGCGTGATGTTATGTGTAATATTGCAAAAAGATATACGTAAGGTTTGGTTTGTTGAAATTAAAATGAAAAGTCATTATGGGCTAATTCAGTTATTGGTCAATATTACATTTAATAAAAATCGATTTTTGAGTTATATAAGAAATACTCTTCTATGTTCTCATGGTATAAACATATGTATATGTATCAAGGTGTCTAAAGTAATTAGGAATCTGGTAAATTTCTAGAATACGTTTTTTCTTCAGCGTTCTCCTCAACTTCGACGTCATCCTCGTACCTCTAACTTGACAATGGCTTGGCAAACTGCTGAGAACTTGGCCTCAACTCCCGCTGATAAATTCCTGTAATACAGAACTGCTCCTTTGTCTACGGGAATTGTGCAACTCGCGAGAAATTACTAGATCGAAACTTAAAACAGCAATTTCTGTATATCTGTCAGATAACTAAAATGTTAATACAACCGTGAAAAATTAAAATATTTTCTATGACGAAAACATATTTTTACATAAGACACCCAAAGAGGATTTACTTACCGATGTATTTGTTTCGTTGAAGTCTCAAACGTATTCAATACATCGCCTTGGATTCAATTCGTAAATATTATAAGGAGCTTATGAATATATTCAATAAAATCACAATACAAATTGAAACATCTCACAAGAAAAGACGACGTCTTGTTTTTGTACGAAGACGGTGTTCTAGATATTTACTGGAACTGAAACTGGGTAAATGTAGATACATTGTTTTATGTATCATAAAAACATTTAGTATCGTCGTGCAATATAATAATAATAATATTGATACGGGGATCGTGACATATGTATGTACCTATATAACTAATCATATGTAGTAGTGGCCCAGTAGCGATTGAAATTCGATCGTAAATCAAACAATAATTAAACGGTTTGACCGTTGTCTAGGTTCTAATGTCAAAGACGACGCTTATATAAATCTTTCCTTTGTGCTACTTATTGTCACCAATCCGTTTCATGTCTGATACTGACAATGGGAACATAAATAACAATTTTCGTAAAATGGGGTACAAAGTTTTTTCTTCACTTATTAATATATGTATATGTAGATAACCAAATAATGTCTAACTAGTTATTCGAGAATGCAACAAGAATATATTTTCTAAATACCAACTGCTTGATTTTCGTACATTTCCTGGGAACCACTCGGCAACAGTTGTTTTAAGGGTTAAGGCCATAGTCATAGTCCAATAGTGTAATGAAATTAAACACTGATACGTGTACACGTATAGGTATCGTGCGTGATGACATTATGAATTTGATGGTCAAAGAATAATTATGGTAATTTTCATTTATACTTCATGTTTCAACTTTTTACCGTTCCACTATTGTCCGTTTAACAAACCAGGTTTTTTTGTTTCATGGTCACGTACACTTTTCATGAAAAACTAAGTCATCGTATCTAAATATAAAATTAAAACTGAATAGATGGATTGAATTCTTATAACACAAAGGTGAAAGAAGCCCGATCTCACAGAGGTGAAGATACCGCAACTGGCAGAACCTACTCAATACGGCTCTCAGGCATTGAGCAAATATTGACCGATAAAAAATGAACCAATGCTTCCTTTGATTGCGAAATATCCAATTAATTTCTGTAAACTTTTTGGAGCCATCAACAACTGCAGACATAATAGAATCCCTGGATATATTTCCGGTAATCCACATTTCTCTATGCTTACACCATTTCTCTATTCTCTATGCTTGCTTGGCATTTACAAAGCTGAACAGTGCAGAAACATGCAGTAGCAATGCGAATGATTTTGCACGTTATGTATTTGAATAATACAAGCTGTTTATCTAGATTCTTCTCTTTATGATTTTTGTTTCTAACGACAATTTTCATTATATTGTAACGCTTGGTGCCTTACAGGGTACGCAAACAGCAGTGGATACAAGTGTGGGAGTTATACGTGGCCGTATTTTCGGCTGTCTCGGTGGTCAAGTGTAACAATTTTAGGTTGTGCGCCATAAAATCTGAGTTACGTGAGTAAACGATACTGGTGTTATAAATGCCTACTGACTGTCCAGATAATCTTCCAGATTTCACAGACTACCTAAGTGAGATAAATGCGGTTATTGAGGACAGTGGTATCGATATATTGTTTATTCTAGGAGACTTTAATGCACACCTGGGTGAGTTATTTTTTACTGAAGTGTCACAGTTTTGTACTGAACAAAAATGGCACTGTGCTGACTTTGAGATGCTTCCACAAAGTGAGGATGTATTTACTTACACAATCGATGTTTATGGTAGTACGCATTGCCTTGATCAATGTCTGGCAACTAGTTTGGCTATGGCCTACATAGAAGGCAGAGTTATTAGAAACAACGTACTCGTATTGTGGTCTGATCACTACCCCTTGGAAATTAAATGCAATCTTACCACAAAATTTACACGGTTTGAGACGCCTCAAGTCAGGTCCGATAAAGTAATCTGGGAGCAGAAGGATAGTGACCAGATTAAGCGCTTTTCTGAGGCCTGTAACGAAAAGCTAAGGCAAATAGTTATCCTTAAAGAGCTCAGAAATTGTTGTGAAAGACTGTGTAACAAGCTTGAACAGCGATATGTTATAGATAATATATGTATTCTGATATAGTGAGTATAATTCAGAATGGGGCAATATTAAGCCACAAGCTCATAAACACATGTAAAAAAAACCGTAATGGTTGGAATAGGCATGTGAGACCACTTCATGCGAGGACTCGCCTCTGATTACAGCAATGGGTGAGGTCCAGGAGGCCGCGTAATGGGGTTGTCAAGGCGCACTTCAAAAGCGGGCTAACGAGACATAGTTTGACTAGCGTTAATGATGCCCAGGTGACCGTGGATACTGGTGATGGCCAAATGTGCTTCTCATCAGGTGAATTAGAGAATGTGATAAAAAGCATGAAGCGTGGCAGATCACCAGGACACGACGGCCTGAGTGTCGAACACCTGCGGCATGCGGGCCTGCATTTTTTCAGAGTCCTCAAACTACTCGACAACCTGTGTATCAGTCACAATTACCTGCCAGATGAGATAATGAAGACTGTGGTGGTGCCCATTACCGAGAATAAGGTTGGCGATGTAGCAGACAAGTCTAACTACTGACCTTTATCGTTAGCAACAGTCACCGTAAACGTTCTGGGCAATCTACTTGATGCACAGTTGAGTAAATCCATCAAATCTACGACGCACAATTCGGGTTTAGGCTATCGTTGTCAACTGAGAGCGCGATACTGTACGTCAAGCAGACTGTATAGTACTACACAGACAGAAAAACGCAGGTGTATGGGTGCTTCCTAGATCTATCTAAAGCTTTCGACCGAGTATCATACAAAGTTCTATGGCGCAAACTTAAGGAAGAATTCAGCTTAAGACCAGAATTGATTTCCTTGCTGCAATATTGGTACGGTAATCAAACAAATGTCGTCAGATGGGGGAACTCCTTGAGTGCTCTCTACACGCTAGGTTGTGGAGTGAGACAGGGAGGGTTGACGCTTTTTAATCTATAGAGGCCGAGGCTTTTTAATCTATACATCAACCAACTGATGGAGCAGCTCAGCGGAACCCGCGTTGGCTGTTCGATTGATGGCATACCGGCATTAGTTACGCTGATGACTTGGTTCTGTTGAGCCCCTCCATCAGCGGGCTCCGTAAATTAATAAAAACTTGTGAGGAGTGTGCAGAGGAGCATGGACTTAGTTACAATGCTAAAAAAAGTGAATATCTTAATTTCAGGGGAAAACACAAACCAATCCTGTTTATCCCAAATATAGAATTGTGTGAATCTCCCCTGAAGCGGGTAGCTGAGTTCAAGTGCCTCGGCCACACAGTTACTGAGCGCTGTATGACGATCGCGAAATTGAACGGGAGCGTAGGGCGATGTCGGTCCGGGCGAATGTTGGCTCGCAGATTTGCACGTTGTAAAGAATAGGTCAAATTAACCCTATTTAGGGCTTACTGTCAGACCTTTTACACGTGCAGTCTGTGGACCAATTATTATACGCGGTGGGCCTTCAGAGCTCTACGTGTTCAATATAACAATGTGCTGAGGGTAGTGCTAAGGAGACCTTTGCAGTGTATTAACGTTTGCAGTCGCGCATATTGACGACTTCCATGCGATCATACGCAAACGCACGACGTCGCTAATGAAAAGACTGGCGACTAGCACCAACACCCTCCTCAGCACATTGGCGAACAAGTTAGACAGCCCTCTCTAGAGGGTCTGGAATGATATACACACTGGAGCCAACCAACAATAGCACTTTACACGTGCTATTGTGTGGTTGGCTCAGTGTAGTGTAATTTTAGTTTAATTTCAATTTTATTTAATTGTCATTCTATTTCAATTTTAATGTCTCGTATTACTAACATAGGTTAGATTTAATTACTAACACAATATGGATAGAACCTGGTCTGAAATAAAGATTATTATTATTATTAAACATGAACTTAGCATTAAATATAGCCAAAAATAAACATTTTTAGTTGTTTACGTCAGTTTACATAACATTTCGTGTAAGTATCTACATATTTGTAAATATTTGGTCGCTACTTGTTATGACATATTGTTGGTATTTACACTTGTACGTTTTTTCAACTTAGCAAACACGACAAAAGGATAGCTTTATAAATATTGCTAAGGGCGAAGTAGTACTAAAAAGCAAATAAAGGCTAAGAACAAACAAAACCATTTCTTAATAAAATATACATTTTATGAAACGATAAGGTTGAATCGAACATTATGTTATTACTTGCAATGCATTGACGGTTGACTTTATTGTCTTCAAAAATATAAATCAGGCTTTAAAAAATTTACTAAACTGACTAGGATGGCGCAACTACCCAAAATGACTCTTAGCCTCCGACACTAGGATTTGCCACTTCGATCTGTCCTGCGCCATCTCCGGCCAGTTCTCAAGCTGGAATTTGCGCAAGTCCTCTGCAATTTTATCCTTCCGATGATTCCTGGGACGGCCGACAGGGCGTCTACCACTCGTCCGTCCCATTTAAAAAAATATTAAAAATATATTATAATAGTAATTTATCTCAACTCTGTCCAAATTGAATCACCCAAATATAATATTGTTAGCTTAATGCGAACGACCTGAAACTATTTTTAAAAATTACGAGCAAATCAGATTGTGATTTATTGCAACAGGATATAAATAATATAATAGGCTGGAGTGAACGAAATAATCTGATGTTTATCGAGACAGAGTGATCTGTAATTACGTTTAATAGTGCGCGAAAATTCCTAGAATATCAGTATCGGATAGGTGGGTCTATTCTTGAAAGGCAATTTGTGGTAAAAGACTTAGAGGTTACCTTAACTTGTAACCTACATTTTGTAGACTACATTAAGTCAATAACGACTAAAACGTACAGAGCTCTTGGTTTTGTTTTAAGGCAGTCAAAGGACATTGAAGGCATAGAGGTCGTAAAAATTCTATATCTCTTTTGTAAGGAGTGTGTTAGAAACGAACGCAGTTATCTGGAGTCCACATGAGAATAAACTCATGTTGGAGAAACTCCAAAGAAAATTTTTAAGTTGGCTTTATAGTCGGCAGTACGGCTATAGTGCAGGATATCCAAATATTTACACAAGTTTGTTTCTAAATGGCATGTTAGATATGACGTGTTGGAGGTAAGGCGGGACGTTTCTCAGCTCGAATATTTTTCTAAATTAATTAACGGTATAATTTTTAACTCTTCTGTGCTCGAAAAAATTTCATTGTTTGTACCTGACAATTATACACGAGTACGTGGTCGTCATTTATTTGCGATACCAGATTGCAAATTGGTGATGGCGAGGGAGTCGCTACTGGTCCGTGCTTTGGCTATACTCAATGGTGTGCTGACTGAGAATCCATCATTAGACATATTTCATTCGACACCGGCTGTATTTCATGAATCAGCCATGAATTATGTACATAATGTCTACACTAAATAAACGAATTGGATTGTAAAAATCTGTAATGTATATAAATAAATAAATACACATTTGATATAATCAAGAAATGGTTTAAAAAAAGTGAATTTGAATAAAATAAAACATAATATGTAGGCACAGGGTGCTAACTACGCGCTAAGAGCAGCGCCTCCGCTTGTCCCCGTTTGTGTGGAAACACTCGTTGTTTTCTTTTTGCACTTCAACGGCTCTCGGGTGCGTATCAACGGCGCGGAGTGGCGGCGGGTGTAAATTGAAACACTTGCAAATTTACCCCATACATTATTCATATACCAAACACCCTCAGAGCGGGCGAGCCTGACAGTTTCAGTTGACGCACAAATTCACAAAACTGAAGGCGAATATAGCAAAATCGTATGATAGTTCATCGAAGATCTTAAGACAAACAAAAAATTTCGCACTTTCCCTGAATATCGTATTCGGAGCGGAACCGAATAGACCATTGTCAAAAGCATGAGGGTCCAAATAATTGTCTGAATGCGCCTCCACAAATCACACCCTGTTCTGGCAACTCCGTAGCGCATAAGTAAAGTGGGTCAACCATTATACGTTTAACAAATGGTTACCCCCGTCTAAGACGGCTTGTGCAATAAGGAGTCGGTTCAGAAACCCACAACCTGAATTATTCTGACCCTAATAAATTTGCCGAGTCAAACGGCCATTGTTAGACAAATGAGCTCCAAGACGTGTGCTGTTAGACATGTTTGAAAGCACGTATAACGACACTAAATTTGTTTCTCTGATAAATGACTTGTTGCTGATTTGTTTGGCAAACAATGCTATGTGTATTTACTCTATCATGTAATTGACTCTATCATGTAATAATTTACGAGTAGACAATATTACGAGACTACTTAATTGAATAGTCTGTGCTTCGATATATTTTGGCAATTCTTGAGATCACTGACTATCATAATATTCTTTATACACCACTTAAATGACATATGATTTCATTTAATATAAACAACACTAACATGTAAGTTAATATACTTGCATAAATAAAAGAACCTGGATAGAAATTAATTATTTCATGATATTGTTTAATGTAATTATATGTGGCCCCAGCGTTTTGTGTTACAACATTATTTAACTTTTCATAAACTTCTTGTTTACCCAAACCGTTATTCAATAGTGAGACAATACGCGTAAATTAATCTACCACGACGATAAAGAGGAATAGTAAAAAATATTTGTGAGGAGCCGTATGGCTTTTGATTACCATTTGGGGGGATTTCCAAGTTCAGTCCCTGGATGTATATTTAGATTACCTGTCCAAATTTTAGGACACATGTATAAGCTTTATGTACTTAAAAATGCATCATCACAAAACATAATTTGATGACATGACAAATAACATAAAAAACCCACATTTCATTCGAGATGTTAATTTACGAAACACAATTTACCTTGGAGAGTTTAATGTAATTTCTTTCCCACCAAGGCGTTTCCTCAAATAAATTACAAGTGTAAAATTTACAACAACAAAAGCGAAACAACAAAAGCTTCGCGGTTCGCAACATCCGGACGACCCTTCCAAACTCACCAGCCTGATTACGGATTTCCGAACAAGAAAAAGAAAAAAAAATACCCAACACGTTTATAGCCAAGTGTTCCCAAACAAACCATTGTCGAGCTATCAATAGAAATATGAATTGGAAAGGACTTGGAAAGTTCAGTATTTAGACGAGAAAATAAGATTAAAGATGTTAATCCTATTCCGAGTTCATATTCTCTATGGAACATTTTCTTGATAAGAGGACATTGATGTGATAGTCGACGTAATCGAATAGGTCTGGTTGAGGAGTATAGTGCTTAAGGTAAAGATGAAATCTAGGATCCTTTTGTGGTCTAGCGTTAGAAACGAGATTGGGTGTTGGTGCTGGTGGCGGAGGCGTCGAAGGTGCGGGCGATCGTGGAAACATAAAAGGACTGTAACTTTCTTTCACCGGTTTGATCTTTCTCCACAAGAAAGGTTTTTTATGTTGAGATCCATGATGTGTCGCTATATGTCGTGTATTAGCTTTCTTTTCCATCGGCAACGTGAGTTCATACATTTCAGGTAACGATAAATACCAATAATCTTCCCCATTTCCAATAATCGGAAAGAGCCTTTTATTAGAAAATCTTGGTCGATGTTTCCTGACAAACTCCTCGTATTTTCGTTTCAACCGCTTCATATACTCCGTGTAATGTATTGATTTGAGGAGCTTTTCGAACTCTGACAGTTCATTTGTAGCTGGCTCTGAATATACGCCAGAACACACGTACGTTCTGAGTAGGTGATGTAGTTTAAATACTACAAACGCAAGCCATTTTCGTGCTTCCTCTTCTAAGATTCTCAGGTCATCTGCCCGACTTCTAATTCCAAATTCAGCAGCTTCCGCCGCTCGCCTTTCACCGCGTTCTTTAATTATCGCCAGCCATTTGCGATATGAGCGATAACAGAAATTTGTGCGCCTCGAGTAATGTCCGCGCCAAAGAGCCTGAAATTTTAGTTCGAAAACTCAATAACAAGATAAAGTTCTTTACTTAATACGAACACGCTGTATCCAATCACTGTAAAGACTGGTTCTGCCGAATACTTTATACAGGAACAAAGTTGAAAAATCTATATGTGTATTCACCTGAATCCGTCTGGCAGCTCGCGCGTAATGTTTGTGATGCTTATTCCGAACAGCACGCCTCAGAGCCGCCCGGTAGGCTTTGCGAGCTCGGTGTATTCTAAAGGCACACTGTATTGTAGTAGCGTTCTTCGACAGCCAAGCTACGTGTTTCCTGATCAAATATCCTCGCGTCATGCGCTGCAATAATAAATCTGCGAGGAATCGTTCGCGTCGATGCCTCTCGCTTAAATCTGCACGTTCTTGTAACTCAGCGTAAAAATCTTCAGCCGAAGGTAAAAGGTTGTGCACCGTTGCCATTGTAATATCATTTTAAGATTGTTATTTCACTTATGACATTAGTTGAAGATCGTTCAAAATGCCTAGATACCGGGTTGTCATGTAGTTTTTTAATGGTTGCACACAAATTAAATTATCTATTTGGCCGGTTATGAAACAGGTTTCATAGTACCCAGATATCTTTCAATAAACAACGTTACCCCTTATTTTTCTAATGACGCTTTTTAAGCGCATTTGAGAAGGGATGTTAATAAGTTCGGATACTTTTTTTATTTATATCCTTAAGCGAGGCGAACCGCTTGCCCATTTCGTTATGTTCCCCCAAGCAATGATACGACGAGTTGTATTTGAAGAGTTCTCCCCTGAACCCACGCGCAGGTGGGCTCGTGTGAGACATCATGAATAATTCAACAATCAAAATGGTTAGGTGTGTATGCCTGTTTATTTATTTTACCCGAAAAATTATGAGTAATTCTCGTACACATTTATGCATTCCTTGTAAAGTGAAAACCCGAACTGAGGGTATGACTTTTTCGTAAAAAAAATATGTAATTAATACGGCGGAAACGTATGTTCGGGGGCTGTATTGCTAACATGATATGGATCCTTTTATTCAGCTGAGCAGGCGAAGGGAGAATAAAATTGCGCGGTAAAAGGATAAATATTTCTTCTCTGTTTTTAAGTCATTAACAACTCTTTTTAAATCAACCTCTCTTAGAAATGGATGGTAAATAATTAATAATATACCGCAACGAAGCATCTCGCTGGAGGAAAACAATGGCTGAGGTGAATTTTTAAACGGCACTCCGTTTAGCGGTAAGTTGCAATTAAAACGTAAATTCGGATAAGGAAACGTACTTAAGAAGGCAATAAAAAAATGAAAGTGGCAGGAAGCCGGTAACATCGGGGATAATTTGCTTTTCCTTTTCACCTGAAGTTTTTCCTATTTTTTATACTGACATCGTATTTAGTAGACATTAAAGTAATTTATCCGTGCCTTTATGTATAAAATAATAAATGTCAAGTTGAGAAATTTTCAATGAAAATAAATTATGCTTACTAAAATTTTATTATTTTTTGCTTAGGGATAACATTTTTCGTAAGAATGTAAATATTCTGTGCAAAGCTACAAGTATCTGTATATAATCATCTTTACGATATTGTATTAAGAGCCTTCTCATTTAGAAGCCATGTCAACATTGGTAGCAGCATTGACAATAGTTATCTATATATTAATACGTGAAGCAAAAACTTTGTAGGTATCCCTTTTTACGAAAATTGCGCGGACGGAAGAGTATCACATTTGGCACACTTAGGTATAGTTTATATAGAGAAGGAGTGCAGAATGCTAACATTTTTTTTAAATAATGTATAAAAAAATACATCAAATCAATAAAAAAAACATTACAAACTACTACCATACATTTCACACGCACACACACATACATATATTCTTTCGTTTATGGTTAAAGTCTGTGGTCAAATTGAGAATAGAATAAT
>DWDT01001589.1:0-15482 GCA_018245595.1 Microceris scylla | reverse complement strand
TGGGCGACGGCAGTCACTTACCATCAGGTGACCCGTTTGCTCGTTTGCCCCCTACTCTATAAAAAAAAAAATATATAGAATCGGAAGGGAGCGTATTGCCATACATGGAGCATTAATTAAAACTTCGAGCAAGTGCCAGGAAAACCAATTCTTGTTTCTTCTTCTTCCTTTGCTCGACTGGGGGATCGCATCCAGAATCTTTTGATGAGCAGTCGCGCTTGCAACCACTCTACCAACGAGACAATCCCCTCATCAAGATATTTACGTATGAGACATTTTCATTTAATTAAACAAATGCATTGAAAACTCCTGAGATATTCCAATACTGGCCTGTGAAATTTGGAGCGGAATGGAACGAACACACGTTTGTTTCAGTCCAATACAATTTCGGCACTTCATGATTGATGGCGACCCCCTTCTCTACTAGTTCCCCTTTATGAAAATAGGGCTGTTCGACATTCTTCAAACAAAAGAAATATAAAGGAAGTCGAAGTCAGCAATAATTTTAAGTAATTAATCCCAACCTTAAAATCGCGGTGATGTCACTTTATATATTATTTAAGCCTACGAGTATTTATGGAGATTCATATTCGATAGTAATTTAAAGATTAGACGGTTATAAATCACTAAGAATTTCACTCAAAAAACATTTCGTTCAAAAAAAAAACCCAATAAAAAACATTATTTTTTAAAGTCTTCCAAGGGACAACCCTACTGAATCTCTTTGTGGTAGTGGCAGAGAACTCACACACCGCAATTAGCCCGAGCGATTGCAAACACGATAAAGTTCTATACGCAGATAACTATAGAGGCGGCGTGCCGCACATAAATATGCAACGTGCAGTTAGTACTCAGATTTATCATGTGTTATTATTGTAGGAATATTGCAGGCATATTGTCAGAAATATAGACTGTGGAGTGCTCAATACGCAAATTTGCTTTCTATGATCAATACTTGTTACAAAGATTTTGACTAAGATTGTTGCTATGAGAAAAATTTTAATTTTGTAGATATCAACGTTGATCTTAGACGATATGGTTTTCCTTCATGTTTTATTATTATTATTTCAGCGCGCCAGGTCTCTAATTGGGTAGGCAGAGAACACCAAGTGTTAAATGTCTCTATCCTTACTTATTTCTAAAAATTTATGTTTAAAGACATTCCTATGGGTATTTTTGAAGCAAGCGAGCAGCCAGACTATTTATGGCATTTTGACAATCTACTTATTTTATAAATGTTCCTCTTCCATTAAGTGAAAAACACAATCACCTAACGAACGTCCCACTAATGGATAAAGAAGTTAGAGCTGGCTAATGTTTCGATAAAATGTGTATTTTTGAAGTCAAGACAACTCACGTTTGAATCTTTTTGTTTCAAAGTGATAAAACATTTCATATACGAGTATATTCCCCTCATTATTGGTCAGTCTATCGTATTTAATAGTTTACGCGTCTTACAACTCTTTCTTATACCTCTGCATTCGGATTCCATACAACGTAAGTGTCAAACACACACAAAGCAAGTATACATACAGTGATTCATTAATGAAATATACCTATCCAACGGGCAACCCAACCTGAATCTATATTAATTGTCAGAACGAAACTGGTTGGTGCCACGTTTCTCATGTAGAAGACAAAAAAGTGGAACACTCTGCCAGCGTCTGCGTTTCCGGACGCATGTCACATAGGAGTTTTAAAGCAAGGGTAAATAGGCCTTCTCTAGGCCTGCCCTTTTAGGTGAGATCTCGTCCAAACGCTACCCTATCGTACAGCAAAAAAGGCTATTGTGGATCGGATTCAGTAGAACGATGGGTGTAGTAAATGAGCCTTGAGTTCAAACAAAGTACAAAGACGTAAAAAGGATGTTTGTTATACAAGACAAGATTAAGCTGTATCCAACGTTAGTACACTCAATACCTATCTAGTTCGCTTGTCCGCATTCTAAGACGGAAAACAAAAATAACTAACTCAGGATAAAGGTATTGGAGTTTTAAGGTAAAAATTTTATTTAATAAATAGGTACATCAAACTATATGTCGTCCGGGAGACCGACCATCAAACGTTCTAATTTCAGTCGGATAATCCAGATTTCTTATTAAAACTTTTTAATTACGCATTTAATTAATGTTTTCTCATTTTATTCATGCTTTATTTTCATTCAAGAAAATATTTCATTTTCCTTTTGAACTAATCTAAACACTAACTAACTAACTACTTTAATTAAAGAAATTTATTTCTTGTTGTACAAGCAATAATTTTCGCGGTTTAAAAAAAATGTGACTGAAAAATTGTTTGAAAGGAAAACAAATTAACACGATTCTATTGACTGCCGTCGTTATGTTCGATACGGAGAAATTTGGGGACGACTGGACCTCACCTCCGATCAACTTTGATGATGTTATAAGTTAGTGGCCGCACGCGTGGGCCGAACGTTTCCACTTTATGACCACCACCGGCCACATTTTCAATGACCGGTTGCATAATACCTACATTGACCAAATATAACATCTACCAAGCTATAAATAGTATACTGTCATAGGCGATACATCAGAGCTTTGTTTTAAATATATTTATTTGGTATCTACATCGTGATATACATATCTATACGAATAGAAATATTTAGCACTCTGTGCTTTCCGCCTACACTTTAGGGACCTAGCGTGATGGTTAATAATACGTCGTCATATTGATTATATCTACAGTTGTTCCACTTTCATCTTCTTTGCACTTAAATTCACTAGTCCGTGTATTTGAAGTTTTGATCTGGTAATCCTATCGAAGGGCGAGGGACAAAAGCGAGGGGCGAAGGATTCAAGGACCGGCGCGCATCGCCGTAGGTATTTTTAGAAGCGTTGGAATGCATCGTTCACCTACCGACCGACAATATCGCCACTGTCAAGATCATTACTCATCGATGGGCGTAACTTCGAATAAATAATTTACACTGTAACTCGTTTATAAGCAGGAGAAAGAAAGAATTAATGTCAAATCTATCTGAATCTTTGGTTTATATATCAATTGTAGCTCTAGTAAGTATTCTTACTTATAATAATTAAATTGTTACGCCAGATCTCTTATGAGATAAGCAGAGAGCGCTCAGTGCCAAATATATCTATTCCTACAAACCTTACGTGCTTTTTCTAAAATGATCGCTCTCTTTACACTCGTAAAGAATTTCGTAGAATTCTGACTCCTACATTTACAGGTAAATCAAAAGAATTTGTCAGCATCACCAATGAACACGGCTCCCAAGATATGTAATTAATAGATATTTCGAACACTATATAATAACACTCAGATTAGATAAACGTATCGAGGCGACTTTATATCTGTATAAAGCGCATAGAAGTGACTTGCAGTGTGCTATATCTCGCATATAATACGAACCATTTTTCAACTGTAAATAGAACAGAAGAGACAAAACAAACACAATTAAATCTTAAGCACTGGCATTAAAACGAGGAACAGTGTGAATATAAACTTTAAAGACGCATTAAATCTAGCAGCTGCGAAGTTGGACGGTGTAAGATACAGCTTAACAGTTCAACGGGACTAAGTTTTTATTTTACTGCGTAACCTGAAGCGGGGATCGTGCTGGCCGACCTTTGTATAGGTAAATATAGCAAAATAGCCGTGTTTATAGAACTAGCTTAGTAAACGTAACATCACGCCTGTAATCCCCGAAGAGGAGGCAGAGGAGTGTAGTACACTCAAACGTTTCACCAGTTACGTAAGTTTTAAGTCGTGGGTCACGGAATAGGTGGTGAGCCTAGTCATACACCGGGCACAATTCCAGACTCAGAGTCACTAATAGAAATTCTTAATTAGAACAATCTATTAGTACTAGACCTGGGATTTGAATCCAGGACTTCCCGATCGGCAGTCGCTCTTGCAATCCACTCGACCCTCAAGGCAGTCACATGAGGTACGATATATAAGATTAGAGAAATTTGGCACTCGGTGTCCTCAGCCTCCCCCGCGAGGAACCTGGCGTGACGACATAACAACATAATATGTAGGTATACCGATTTAAATTAACTTTGAGAAAATGGATCCAATTTTTTTATTTTCGCAAGCACTGCTTTTTTAAAATAAGCACTAGTCCTCACATAAAAATACAAAAAAATGTGTATGTATTTTTCTTTATGAACTTAACTAATTTATGACATACTCATACAGTGACAGTATACTTAGAACATCCTTTGAACTTTAGTACTAGCGAAATCAATCTTGGTTATTTCAATTCAGAATAGGGTACAATTTGAAATGTAGCAGTCTATTGATTTTATTCTACAGCCAAATAATTGTGAGCATATTGCAATAAATAAAGGTACATAGATATATCACGCCATTAACGTTCCTGCTATTCGTATAGCACTTCAACCATTAATTATTTCGAAACTGCCTTTATAATCCTCACGAGATTTATACGACATAACGCACTTAACGTATAACGTAGAATTATTCAAAACAAAAGTGAATAAACACTTTCTAGGCGAGCGTGCCACATCCTAGACTGCATCTCGCTTTCCATCAGGCGTGATTGCAGCCAAACGCGAGCCTTTTTCCATGTACATTAAATACAAACTTATCGTCGTCAATTTGACGAGAGTCATTATCTTCATTAATATGAACGTGTCATCCGTTACGTTCATTAGTGTCAACTGGCTTGATCAATTGGTGTTTACCGAGACCTCGTCAATTAACTGCGAAGTTATTGTTCAATATTTACCTACAGCGAGTAATGCGATGGTTGGATCGCATTAAATTATGTAGGAGTAACGTGATAGACGCCGGTAAACCTTTAATTGGGATCTATTAACTGTTTCGTACACTAATTGAACTGTCTGTTTAAGAATTAATAACGGTTGGTTGGAAAAAAGGGTTCGCGTTTATTATTTGTGTTGGGGGATAAATGTGTTTCATTTCATTTGGTTTTAATTTGTACCTACACCTGTCCGAATGTTTGTTTGTATGTTCAATGAAACATGAAGAGCTATTTTGATTTTAATTTAAAAATAATATGACATGAATGAGATGATCTCAACATCATCAGGAATTTTGAATGGTGTGAGCATTGGCTAAAAAAGTAATCAATTTAAGGTTATTATAATCAATCCTCGTAGTCTTGACAAAATATTTACAATTACTACTATTTTAGCTATCCTGAAGCCTCAAGGACGACGCCTCAAGGAGAAGGAGGAGCCCCAACGGGATATTAAATGGTGTTGATACTACATTCATATTTTGATGCTGACACAAACTCAATTTGATATTTTATTCCACTCCGTATGTGTTCAATTTACCTACATTATGTTGAACGATATCGAAGTATCGATTATTGCATTGAACACGTACAGGGGAGCGCCTGGTACTACTCCTATAGCGTGATACAAGCTGGCACAGACATTTTTCAAACTGTGCGGCAAAAGAAAGTCATGAGCATAAGTTCTGCTAAGTAAAAATATATTCAATAAGTGTCTTACGTCAGTACACTCCCACGTTTCACCAGTTACATTTAGGTCCCATTATGAAATAGGTGGTGAACCTATCGACATACACTGGGCAAAGATCCAGACTCCGAGTCACCAATAGAAATTCTAAATTAGAAAAGTCTAATAGTACCCGACCCGGAATTTGAACCCAAGACCTCCCGATTTGCAGTCGCGCTTGCAACCACTCGACCAACGAGGCAGTCAAATGATTTTAAATAATAAAGTAAACAGAGTAGTGTAAGCAGTTGTAGTATAAAGTATTTATTGAATACTACTATTAAATTATTTATTAACTATTTCCTAGGCCGAGTGGCAGCCAATTTGACTATTGTCGAGCTGTCTTGATTTCGAGTTCTCAGTCAGGTAGTATTGGGTATTTTGTAACATAATATTGCTAGTGGTAGCTCGAATTCTCTATTTGTGCTCGGCCTATGGCAATAGGTTTACTACATAGATACATATTGGCAATGGCCCACACTCCTCTGAACACCCCATCGGGGATATACCATCGTGACATACCTCTTTATCTATCTCATATAAAAAATTTAACACAACCCCGAAAAAAAGCAGAGTCGTCATAGTTAATGAATTCGGACATTTTAATGTGATGCGGTTAGGTACTATCTGCAGTTTCACGGTCCATGCGGAGAGGATTATGAAAAGGCTCTTATTGCCGTTTTCTGGACCAACTCGTTACACAAACGATGAACTTTGTGATATCCGCCCGGCAGCTTTAAACGCCTTAAAAATGTTTAATATCGGCCAGGAGTCATGTCCAAAATAAAGGCGACCATTGAAAAATGTTTTTGGGCCGGAACAATAAAGTGAAAATATTAAAAAATAAGATTAACAAAGTAACTTGATAAGTTGTATTACATTTCAAAGCAAAAAACACTACGCCTATCTTTGCCCGATGGGGTAGGCAGAGGCACTCCTCCGGATGTTATAATATTTATATAGCGGAAACCAGTAGAGTATGTTTTTTTTTTATTTTCAGACCATTAACATAAATTTACATCATTAAATGAAATACTACACTTATTTGAAAATAACAACAGATGAATATTTCAGAAAATTTGGAGCCCCAAAGTAATTATTGAAGCCAAATCGAATCAATGCATTACGTAAAACTTTCATTTCATTCAAAAAAAATATTTATTTAAAACAACAACCAACGGGTCCGGCGTTGATCCCGGAAATCTCTTATTGTAATTATCTGGACAACCCCGTAGCGAGAATGATGAACTCTGCCAAATTGTCGCTTCGAGCTGTGCTGACCATAAAAATGTTTAACAACGCGCAAGAATTACACCCCCAAAATAAAAACGAAAAATTGTTCTTACTAACGTTATATAAAGTAAAAATTTATGACTTGAAAGAAATATTCAAATAATATTTTCTCTGGGAAACGTTTCTCACGGGACCATTTAAAAATGTGGTTTCTGAAAATCTCACTTGGTATTTGAAACGAAAATAAAAACTGTGAACTGTTCGAGGGAGGTTGTGCTCTGTTTATTACGGAATATAAACCAACCAGCTGGGCATATGATAAACTCCGCAGTATTACTCAGCTTAAAAGGTATGAAATGTTTAATAAACAGCTCGCGGACATTATTTCATAAAAAGGAGTAAAAATGTAGAGCGGATTTCAGGCGAGGAAAAATTCTCAGGGTTACTTAAAAACGTCTTTTAATAAAGTAACAAGAAATTTAATACCTACCTATTAGGAAATATTACAGGACATAAATGTTATTAAAAATTTCTTAAATATTCGGGTCAATTTATAGTAACTAGTAGCCTACGTAGGTATATCTTATCATCATCATCAACGCTTTTTTATACGGATTCTGTCTCAAATGAGAAGTCCACGTTTGCCACGCTGGACAAGACAGGGTTGCCAAACTTATGGTGAATATTAAACAAGTTTTAGAGAACGCAATAATTGTAACGTGTGAATTATCTTGCTATGTGTTTCTGTATCGTTATGGCAGGTTATATTTAAAGTTTATTTAACGTATGTAAAACTGTATAGTGAAGTTATACCTGCATGTCGATTTGAAATTCAGACCTACGGAGTTGGATCCTGAAATCTAAACCACTAGACCATTATTAGTTATCAACAACACTACGGAATAAACAATATAAAAATATTTGTTTACAAATATCTACAATATACAATTTATTTACGACAATAACCTTTTTTATGTAACAGAAAAAGTCCTTCAAGTTGTTTGTTCGGCTACTCTGTAGTTCTTGCATTTAGGTCATAGCATATTTTATTGAAGTAAATAATATTATGCTTGACGATTGAACTAAGACTGGGCTGAATTGGTTTAATCACCGTTGACCTTAGAAGAAATAACAGCCACAAATAACTTATATAATCCAGTGTAACAGCTGTGAAACGTTATTCTTTTGTTCTTAAATTATAACCATAACATTTTGAATTACGCGCTAACTTAGAATACAATCACAAATAATAAAATGAAAATAAATAATAGAACTAACCTTAGTTTGTTCTTTAATTCCATTTCTTTATCTTTATGCGATTATTGAGCTTAAAGATATTAAAACATGTGCGATTTATAAGGTATTAGATAAGAAACTTTGCTCTAATTATCAAATAAAAAAACATTCGCACCAACTGACTCTCATACGTTTAAACTAATTACATGTTTGAACATTTCATATTATCGAATAAAACCGCAGAGAAATACCGACGAAACCAACATTTATTTAACCATCACCACTCCTAATATGTAAATATTTCTGGTCAAATGAAGTATTCATAGCGTTTATAAAAGCTGTAATGTATATTGAAATTGAGGATAGCTTCGGATTACACTGGTATTTTAAATATAGTGCAGGGCTTGCGGTTTCCAAATCCGTTGTTTGTATGGTTTCAAATTAAGCGCTGTGAAAATTCAATTATTGTAGGACAAATTAAATGGCGCTAATGATGCTGAATCCATGTCACTTTTGTTGTTTTATTTATTACTAGTTGTTTCCCGTGACTTCCTCTGCGCTGTTTATGATATTAACAATAAATATATTTAATGTATGGAAAAGAAAACATAAAACAATATTAAAGGCAAAAATATACGTCGCTCATCTTAAAAAAACGCTGAAAACCGTAGTTTCCTCAAACTTTAATAACTTTAATGAAGCCATCGTCATAGGCATTTTTAAAATAAGTACCAAATATCTAAGAACTATAACAAAAAACGGACCGAAATATATTAAATAAACATCTATCACTTTATGTATACCGGTTGGTGGGTGTTCTTTACGAGGCTTGAAGATTTATTGTCGTATTTAAACAAAGTAATACATGTCATATCTATATATACCTATTTAGAGAGATCGACACAAACAAGAATGTTATCAAAACCACAGCGTATCTATAATTCATATCAAGACACTATGCAAACCAGACCAAAGCCGTTGACATTGACCCCAAACTGGGAGCGTTCCTAAGAGAGACTACGGCAGCAGTCCCGGGAAGCCGTGCACGACATTTGGAATGCATATCGTTTTCATTGTCAGGTAAACTTTACACAAGGTTACGTTTTAAACCCATTCTAAATCTTGTCTACATTTGAAGTTATCGACTTTGACCTAAAATTGTAAGAGCTTTTTAAGTTCCGCTTCTTCGCTGACTGCTACTGTTGTAGTTAGTTGTGTACATTTAAATTATATAAGGATTGTAGTTAAAAAATTAAATAATGTTCGCCTGTTCATAGTATTTTAACTACATATGTAAATTGATATTAAAATAACATATTCACTACGCGTCGCTATCATCAAAACATTTACCGCAGCGGTTCAGGGTTAGTGGTGAGCGATATTTGGTAATATTTGCAATATGTAAATTATGTTAGTATCGACACTTACCTCAAATTGCGAACCATTTTGAAAGAAACAGTATAGTTATATTGTCGCTTATTAAAATTCTATAAAATAATTACAAACGACTAAATAGCGTTCGGATGTAGAAAATCAAATCTTACTAATCCTGATTTATATTTTAATGCTTTCAATAATTAATAAGATAAGAAATAGTTACACATTAGCAATAGTGAGACTTCAGATATTCCTAAATGCATACAATTTTACTGGTTCGTAGAATATAAATGAAATTCTAGATTAACTAATTCTGTACCTATTTCTTCGTAAACCATCAAATCCAACATATATATCCCACACAACTGTTGAATAATCTGACATCCCATAAAAATAACACCGAAACCAGTTCTACTCGTGTGAATGGACATCTAAAAATCCCATTAGGAATATCCCACCCACATGCGAGCTATTTCGAAGGTCTTGAAATGGTTTTACGTTGCTACGGATACCATTTGACTACATAAAACCATATTGTGTGGCTAAAAGACCACGATAACACCCATTATAGATGCTTTGATTAATCCTAATTTGTTTAAAGTTCCGTAGACACCGCGTTAAAATATCATTACACCTTGTAAAGGACACCATTCATTATAATATGGGATGGTAATGCTTCCTAAACCCGTTGTATGATATAATCATATAATTACAAGGAAAGCAATTTTATAACATTAACATATTCACGGTATCGCTAGGTACTCAATGTGTCTGGAACAATGCTTTTTCAACATTCATTTTAGTTTTTATTTTGTTCATATTCTTATGTAGTAAATCGTTTGAGCGAATGTATATAGTAACGACGAATTTCATATTAGTCATAACTTAACTCGTTATTGAAGAAAATATAGGAACTGAATGGTCAAATCATAATCGAGGGATGATATTAAAGCCCAATTATTATTAATCTATTGACTACTCCTTACAGATGCAGTATCTTAGATCGTCAATGCATTTTTTTCCCAGAACTGATCAAAGTCAATACAGAAAATCTTCTTTGATTTGCCCACTATCCAGACGAAATTACGGAGTTCTTTAGGCAAATACATTTTCAGTCGTATATTTCAGTACGTACTCAGTATGTACAAGAATTTGCTTGCTAAATATTTTATTACCCGCTGTTTTTCATCAGTAATGTACATATACCCAGTTTGGGTTATCTCTTGTGGGTGAAACTTCGAAGCCATTATAATATAACTTTCTGTCTCTGCGTGATACTCGACTTACTCAGATACAATGGAGGCCCATTGTTCATGTCTACTATCATTTATAAGTACTTTTGGTTCGAAATTCGAAGTATTGTCTCTATAAAGTATCGAAAAAGAAATCTTTTTTTTCATATAATTCATTGGAAAGTTTTGTACGAAGCTTCCTGAATTACTGTCTTGATAATATTATAGAAAAGCAAAAGGAAATAATAAAAATCCCAAGTTAATTTACAAGATATAGAAACAACATCAATCATGTTAGCATGAGTTTTTTAAGGCAAAGGATCTAAGTTCATACAGCCATGGATATTTTCAAAACGCTTTCATTAATTTGGTTGAAATGTTATATACATAAAAGTCACGTGTATGTTTTCTTTATTTTATCTGTCGCCCGCAACCTACATACTACAACGTCTCTATTTTTTATACTGTCTATATCGCAGAAGCCTGTGGATGATATCAGTTACTTTTACCCAGTTAAAAAATATGTATAAATTGTGGTAGTATTAGTATATTTTAGTATCGGGAGCTAAGACTCATTTGTGGTCGCTACGACATCTTAGATAAGTAGTTTTTTATTTTAAAAATAAATACTCTTTTATGACAAATACTAAAAAAAAACACGTTATGGAACGATTCACGGATTAATATATAGGTTTGACATTTACACCCACACACACACCAACGAAATGTTATACTAACAATGTTATGACTGTAATTCGATTTCATGGCGTACTAAAGTGATTTATATACACATATCATTAACAGCAAGCAGAATACTACAGTAAAATGTGCAATTTTTAAGATTTAACAAGAGGAATGCCAAAATCCGCGAAGGTGTCGGGATTAACCTGGATTTTCATGAAATTGTTGCTTAGGAAGTTGTAGGCCGGTAAAATATAAAAATCCAGATAATATTTAACCTTCCTTCCCTTTAAACGCAGTTTAAGGTGTAAACAGCTACGAAAACGCTTTATCCCTTTTAAATGTACCATTATAATGAAGATAAAAAACGTAACATCACGCCTGTAATCCTCGAAGGCGTAGGCAAAGGAGTGTAATTCACCAGTTACGAATAAAGACGTAACATGTTTTTAAGAACAATTATAATATGATGATGATGCTGAAGTAATCAAAATTTGGTTACCCACTATCAATATATGTAGCACCTTTTCAGCAGATAGATAGTTAACGGAGCCAGCGACGAGATTTGACTTATGAGGTAATTAATTATTTGTCGTTCAAAGTTAATTGCAGATATTACGGCTCCAACAACGTAATTTCCTGTTAATAATCATATTTTAACTGCATGTAAGTTTACAATAAAATTATTATTACAAATAAAATGGGGTGTTAAATATTTTTTACAGCTCACACTCTAGAAGCAATATAATATAATTTAATTAAGCTTTATATAATGATAAAGAACAAAATAATTTTTATTTAATTGTAAAGAAGCTTAAACCAATGTTACTAAGTAATGCTTTTTGCTAAAGGACAACTTGATTATTTTCTGCTATTCTTGTAGGTAGTAAAAAATTTTAAAAACATACTGTAACAAAACATTGTTAAAATACATCAGTAAAAAAAGCATTTACCAAATAAAAAAAAACTAATTAAAAATAATTGCAAATAATTTAGACAAGGAAGTTTATTTCGTAACATTGTTACTCATTATCACATCATTATTATGAAATAATAGATATGTGTATCAAATTTCTCGTAATAAACTACATATGAAAACAAATGAGCCCTTCGCAAGTGGCAGTATTTGCTTAGAAGCTAATAAATATTAAAACCTCTCCTACTGTTCGCTTCATAATGAGGGTGAGGTCGTGAATGACGTCATAATATACTAGGTAAATAATCGGAAAGCCAAACAGGTCTCAGGGATTTACAGGGTACCATTTTTACCCTTGAAGTGACACAAGAAAAAAACGTACTGAGCTTAAAAAAATTTAAATCTGTTAAATGTTTTCTTGTATTTAGACCTAGACCCTTTCGAGTCCACTGTTAGGCTCAAGTAAATTACGCGGGGTAACTCGGGCTATGTTTAGTGAGAAAACAAAAAACGAGTCGAATTATTGACTTCAAAAATGAACGACATTTCGTACAAACAATACTTTTAAACGAATAAAAAATTATGTAACATCTACGTAATTCATTTATTCTTATAAAAGAAACGCGTTGGTAATGAACGTAATAAAAGAAAAATCCCTTTTTTATATTTCTGCGATACGGATTATTTACCCTTATAAATATACTAAGTAATGTAAACGAGAGTTTTATGAAAAGGCTAAATTGTTTCCTTCTCTCACCGTAGGTGTATTACAAAAATATTTAAAATAAGCGAATTAGTTAAACAAGTTTTAATAATGGGATACTAAACAAGGATTACATTACACCCTAACAAGCAACAATAATCCTGAAGTTATCATTGCCAAACTCAGAGCAGTCCAACCCTACCTGAGATGCATTTACATTGTTCTACAGTTGTGATCCCTCAAGTTGATCCTCGGCTCATCGTTACAAGGTCTTTATTGAGAAAGTTTCTCAAACCGGATTCGGGTGAACCATGTATCTTACAAAGTGTCAAATTGTGTGAGATCTATTGCTGTGTACGTAGTGGCGGAATGTTGCTGGAAACTGGAAGACATGGATCATATCCGCTTCATTGCTTTAACGGTACCTTATATTTAGGGTTAAGCTTTATTTCCTATTGAGTTACGTCGCTTTTATCATTATTGTTATTATGCCAGGTCCCTCATACGATATTATGCAGAGAGCACAAAGTATCAAATATCTGGCGCCTGTCTAGTTTCTGTAACGGTTATAAAACATTGGAAATAAAAAAGACGATTTTATAGACGATTATTTAACGATTTATTTTAGATTTTATGTTATTATTTTTAATCTCTTCCCATCCCGAAATCTGTTTGTTCCCATCCCGAAGTTTGAATGTATTTTTTTTTTTATTGAACCTTATGACATCGACAAATTTCAAACTATAGCATTCTACACACAATAAGCTAACGCAAAAATATAATTTTATATTAAGTACGTATTTAGACGTTACAATAAAAAAAAATTATTAGAAAAACCTTCTTAGGATTTGAAAGTAATTTTTTTAAATATTATTGATCTCCACTATCAGTGTAATTAAATAAAAATAGTTTTCATTTGTTTCACGTACAGCAAACATTCTATGACTAAGGCAATGATTATTCACGAGAATATTAAATAGAAATAATGTTTATATAAGAAATCGCATGCAGACAATAGCCAAATATGATGGGCCCGTTTAAATTGTAAAACCTTTGTATACCCATAATTTTTCAATAAAATATATGAATAAATGTTAATGAAAACCTTCATATGTAACTATTTTTCAATTTATTATTGTTGATATTACCTAATAATTATTAAAATATTACCTACTTAGTAACAACGTAATGGACCAACAAAGGAAAATTATTTTCGTCATGAAAAATAAAATAAACAACCAAAACTCTAGGTTAAACTGCGGCTACAATATATACGTTCCAAACAATAATTAAAATACAAAACGAATCTTCACTGTAAAAGTTAATGTGTAAAGATATAATATCATAACGGTAATTTATCCATGTTATTAGTAATTGTATGTGAAAAAAGCACGCGACGTCGTCTCATATGGGTACACAACTGTTCTTTAAATATTTCAACGTGCAAAGACCTTTACAAATTACCCAGATCTACAATAATATCTTCGGCGTTACTCACCAGAACTCTGATTAATCACAAGCGGATATCCCGAGCGAAATGTTCCAAATGCGATTCAAATGCGAACAACCGAAATATCACATAAAGGTTCTCATACGCACACAATACTATTACTTTTCACACAATATACGACGGAACTGAACTATTTATTGAAATCAAACACAGATTTCAGCATTAGAATACTGTTCATAGCGGTTTCGATCGCTGTTGTAAACAGCAATAACTTTCACAAGTTATATAAAAGTTGTTTAGGAATGTCGCGGGTCAAAAATCGAAGCATTATCCTGTGAACACGTGAGCGTGGAATGCACCGGCCGCCGGTCGGACCGGTCGACGTGCTCGGAGTGCTGTCAAACAGACCAGCTGGTTCGAGACCCGCCACTCTGGCGGACAAACTCACAACTAACTTGAGTCAAGTAGGGAAGCAGCGTAACTTAGAGTTTTAGTGGTTTACTCATATTGTTTAATGTCGCGCCTTTTAATATATTTTTGTATTCTTTTATTTTTTTAAATTATACTATAATAATAATAGATAAAAATTTTAATTATCTGTTTGATATATTTCGTTTCTTTGTTTATTATTAATTGTAATAAGCGTATCGCTGGCCTACTTTAAATGACAGGAAATGGTTTATCTGTAATGATTATACTTCTTTTCTTAATTTCTTCTATCATTTGACTTAAACATAATACTTATTATATTATGCCCAATTTTTATTTGAAAGCCTACATTTAAGTTAAACACTATTATTACTATTATATTATATTAAAATATTATTTCTACAACATTATTTAACATTATCGAAGTAACTTCCATAACATCAATAAACTATCGTAAATAATTTTAACAGATAAATTTTTGACAATTATTATATTTAGACATTTTCGCAATATAAACTTAACAATTACCATTTACTACGTTTTAACGTCTTACCAAAAATCTTAAAACTTCACTTATCCGCCTTTGTCACCGCACTAAGCTTCGCCGCGTCACGGCGGCGCGTCGCCGGGGCGGGGCGGGGAGGATATTGACTTGCGACGCCGCCACTGCGCATGTACCATACCATGTGTTTCTGTTTTTGAGCTAGACTAACAAAATTATCACAGTTTC
>DWDT01001588.1:0-15487 GCA_018245595.1 Microceris scylla | reverse complement strand
AGTTAATGCATTTAAAATCAGATGTGAACTACACAATCTTGCTATTATAATCATTCTTCCATTCTTCACATGTCTTTTCACCTCGCTAATTATTCCTTTGGCACCCTTCACATCCAGAACATTGCAAATAACTCTAAATAACCCTAAAATGTGAGAAAAGTTGCAAGTAACTCTAATGTGTAAGAAAAAATGCAAATAACTCTAAGTGTAAGTAAAACTCAGGGAGAAACCCTACGGGATTTCCTGTTTCAATATACAAAAACCATTCTATAATTACATTTTACATTTAATTACCCGCCTTATATATGTCGCGAGGAATGTTAAAAGTACGAACATTTCAATTACTTATTCTCAGAGACGAATTTTATTAAACCATTGATGGAGAAGCACTTTTCCCGAAATTGCTTCCACCCATCGTTAATGCCCCTTTTGCTTTCGTAATTAATCTGTAAATTACTTTAGCGTGTATCAAGAGGTTAATCAATTTTCCTTTATGTTCAGGAAATTGCAGGTACATATGATGTTAAGAGGATTCGTGGAATAAGTAATTATAGAATTTATTTAATATCAGTCATGCTGATGCTTCTTTGATTGAAGCTTAACCTTCACTTTCTATTTGCATTATTTTACTCTCTTTTCCTAACGAAAGGGTCAGGTATGTAATCAGTCATGCTGGCCAAATGCGGGTTGGCAGACAATATATTATGATAATATAATTGTGGTTATATAATAGGTTAGGTGAGGCATTATAATTGAGGTTGAACCGAATATTTCTAAAGACTTTTCGAAATTTCCATGCTAATTAAAGGTCAATTGTCTCGAAATTGCAATTTTGTCAGTGTGAAGGAGATCCTTCTTGTGTCTCAGGGGAAATTATATCGCATTATAAAGAGTTCGAAGGTTCGCGCCGTGGCTTTGTGCCGAAAGTACAGACATTTGGGATAATGTAATTTTTTTCTTAGAGTAGCAAGGTTGAAAACAAAGATTTTTTTCATGATAACTGCTATTATGTGATTTGGAAGAGAGATGCTTATTATGAATAACATTTTGTAAAATTAAGTATTTCCTAATGGTCATTGTTTTTAATGATAATATTTGTAGGACAGTTTAGTTAAAATGAAATAATTACATAAAATTTTTTATGTTCAATGTAAATACTGTATTCCCTTGAAATAATCTAGATGGCAGTTTTATGTGTCATGTATGTTATGCAAAATTAGTATGTAACAAATTAACTTTTTCATCGGTTTTTCGATTTGACAGTGTTAAATGTCTTTTGGTATTACACTGCTTATTCCATATTTAAATACCTTTCTGAAACGATCACTCTGAATTGCTGAAGTTAACTGAACTCTTATATTTGACTGACCTGAACGCGGCGCTGATGTGGTGGTTCTCCAGCACGGCTCGATCGTTGTAGAGCAGAGCGGTGTCCGAACCGGACATGACGTGGAAGTTGTTGGTGGTGCCGGTGTGCTCGTAGTCATGCACGACCGCGGCGACCAGGGTTGCGAATATCTCCAGATCTGACAGCCAGTTCTGTAGAACAAAATATAAATTATTACTATGATGCGCTTTATATGAAAGAGAGTGTTGGTGTAAAAAAGCCCGTAGAAATGAAAAATGTTCTGATGATTTGGGTATGTAAAATAGATAGAGTGGCATTTGGAAGAATGAGGAAAGAGATATATAATACGAGTATTGAAAAACGCCAGTGCTGAAAGTGATTTAACCTTACTTATCTTGTCAAAATAGGTTAGATACTGTCTGACGAGGAAGAAACAAGTCTCCGAGACTAACATACATATAAAAGGGGTGATGAATAAAGATGAAACATGCCAGGCTGGAAGGATAGCGATATTCTAGAGTCGGTACTCTCTGCTAACCTAGTGAAAGATCGAGCATAGTGACATAATAATAACTGTAAAATCAAGAAGATAGTTATTGCATCAGTTCGTTAAACATCGGAAACTACGATGTAATTACGTTAGTTTTGTAGAAATAACAATTGTAACTTTCATCAGATATAACTATAAGAAAATTATGGACTCAATTTTCTCCTGAAATATTTTCAAGACTAGATCCTACAGCGTTATTGTTCTGGCTCAATTGAGAGGAGAAACGACAAATTCAGTTAGACATAGGGAGGTAGGATAAAGGGGGACAGGATATATGATGTATTTACGTTCCTATAATAGTTATTTCAACATATACTATATTAAATACCGTCAAAGAATTGTTCAATGAAAAATATCCTTTCTGAATTATCGCACAAAATGATGTTAAAGATATGATTTGGTGGCGTATTCCTTCGTCGTGATTGAGCAGGTATAATAGCGTTACCATAAGTCCAGTTTGACCGTTACCATAAGTCCAGTTTGACACAGCATGTAGTGGACGGTCTGTGCTACATCAGCTGCATGTAAGTTGTTGTGGTACGGGTTGTGAAACTTGCAGTAGCCCTCCTCTATTCTGCTGAGGAAGTTTTCCAGTATCGTAGGCGGCACCTGTTGACATAACTTCCCTGGTCAATAACAAACTTTTATTCGAGGAAGTATGGAGGAAAAAGTTTGATTCGTATAAATACTTGGAAGTTAGGAGATTAGATTATTAATAGATCTTTTTATTGCTGAAATGTAATTAGATTTTCAAGTAAAATCTATTGTAATCTGTTTCCGACCGTCATGGATGTACATCGAACGTTTTAGAAGTGTTAGGTATTCGATTTTCAGAAATATCGTTGAATTTTTCACGGGACCATGTATACAACTTTTCAACGAACTCGGTGTGAAATATTTCACAGTATCGAAAGCTGTTGATTGAAATTCCGGCAGTAACCTTCTGTGAACCGTGAAAATGTTCACAGTATTTGATAAGCTGGTGTATGGTGAGATCGCGAGTTGTATAACAGGAAACTGTTTTGTTAATTAACTTTCTTAATATTATAAAAGAACATACAATCAAAAACGCAATATACGAGTTTTCTCAGAAATTCCTGGGTAATGCGGACAGAACTCGAAAATATATTAAAGTGGATTTAAATTAAACCGTTAATACAACCGTATGAAATGATGTATCGTAATATCATAATATCGTAGAGTTAGGTAATGTTTGGTAATTATTTTGGTTATTATTTAACCAAAAGGCGTTTAATAGTCTTATTATATGTATTATTTCATTAAAAATCGAGAAGCATTAACACGAAAGGTTAAGGTTATCTTAGGTTAGCTTTGCGATAGCACTGATAAAGAAATTGCAATTTACCTAACCGTATTTGTTGGGTAGCCTGCATTTACTGAACTGCGATTGGATGTTGTGGTTACTGCGGTTACCTGGTTTATCTACCGTTTGCGCTACAGATTCTAAGTAAATTTGTTACTAAGCATATAATATATATATACTACATGCATATGTACATACATATATACGTCTATTATCAGTTTTTAAGACTTAACGATGTAACCTAAATATTAACAAGCTCAGTAAAACCTCTTCATTATTACGTAACTTCACGCCTGTAATCCCCGAAGAGGTAGGCAGAGGAATACGGAACACTCCCACGTTTCGCCGGTTAGATTTACACGGTAAACATCTTACATCTTCATTATTATATGGAAAATATATTGAATAGACGATGCGTAGCAAAAAAAAGTAAGATCACGCCTGTAATCCCCGAAGCGATACGAAGAAGAATGTAGTAACACTTCCACGTTCCACTAGTTAGGTTTATGTAACTGACTACGTATACGCCGACGATGCCTTAGAAATAAATAATAACTTTAATATTCTAGTTATACAAATTTAAATGTTCTGTCTGTCTTTCTGGGTTGTGTTTCTGTTAGGTCTGTAATTCGAATCATTTATGTTATTTATTACACTGTAGTAACAATATTGAAGAATAACGATCTTTACAATGTTCTAAACGCACTGTGGTGTGTGGTAATTAGCATCAAGTAGGTAATGATTGTACATTTAACTGTTATTAATGCGACGGACGATCTAAATTGAACAAAAGAACGATATGAAAGACGAGATACAGATCGTAAATGCTGTTATAAAACTCGTTTGCCACGGTGTGCCGTAAAACGGCGAAGGCTGGTAATTCTACGTAAACTTTGCAATGGCAATTTAGAGTAATCTAAAACTAAGTTGTGAAACTCACGGATTCATTGTGTAATCTGATTTTATCAATTGTGTGCTGTGGGTTTGACGTTATTATGGCTACGTCAGGTTGGTTTGTGTTATAATAAATATTTGTGTAACTATTGTATGTTATAACATATATGCATATATGTATCATCTATATTTAGGGCTATTTTGGGGTTTTAGAAGCTACGAAAATATATATTTGCTTAATAAATTTTCTTTAGCGAAATACATAAGATGCGATAGCGAAGATATATATTATGTGATGATAGATAGCGAAGATGTGTACTAGAAATCTTAGTAAATACTTTCAATAAAGTGGTTAAAGTCGCGAATACTGGACAAGAGCTTCTGGGTCTCGTTCCCGGGTCGAGCAAAGTATTATTGAGGTTTTCTAATTTAACGTTCCTAATAATAATTTGGAATCTGGACTTGTCCCTGGTAAAAGGCAATAGGCCTATCTCTATTCCATGAGACGTATAATGTACTCGTAACTGTTAAAATCTGAAGTACTACGGGCGCGGTGTTATGTGACAAAATTTACATAATTAAAATAAATATTCTATTTGATGGTCCATGTTCTGCTATTTCCATATTTTGGTTTTGGCTAAACGTAGGATACATAGATAATGTTGACCAAGCTTACTAGAATTTATTGGATAACCTAGATTCGGCGAATTGCATTAACATTCTGCGGTTACCGGACGTACACCTGGTTTGTTGCTTAAATTGCTAAACCCTGAACCGAGGACAGGCGCGATTGCGCTCATTAAGAGAGGCTTGTGTTCAACAGTGGATTGAGAAAGGCTAATGACGATGATGACGGTGGCGATGAAAACTGAATCCTGTACTAGGTCAAAATAGTTACAATTCGAGGGGTTGATGCTAGTGAAAAGAGGTGTTGTTTTTGTAAAGATAAAAATACCTGCTGTTGTAACAGTGAAGAAAAACATCGCGAGATAACTACGCCGTAGTTTTCTCCAAACGATCTCTGAAGTATGTTAATTCAGCCAGTTCCCATCGTAGCACGTCTTGGCCTTAATCTTTCTTATTATGAATCTATTTTAGCGTCCAATTTTGGCCACGAGATCCCGCTTAGATTTAAATCTATAAGCTACCAAGCTAAAATGCTGGTTAGGAATCTTCTCACGATTTAGAGAGCTATCTGAAAACCTATTTAGCGAGAACTCTTGCTTAAAGTGACCATGAAAGAAAAGTTTAAATTATACATACTTTAAGAAGCAGAGTACTAAAGTAAATACTAGGAAATCGTATTACTACGCTGTTAATGACTTTTTGTAAAAAAAATTAAACCAATATTTTACTAATTTAAATATTAGAGTAACATCTTTATTATTGATATTTTAATTTTAATTTAATTAATTTATGTATTTTTGCAGATATAATTGTGATAAATCACTTCGTAATCAATTTATTATTTTACTAACAGTTGGAATTGCTCGCTTTTAACGGGATAAAGAGAAAATTTAACGTATGTATTGTGCTCTTTTTTGTAATCTGTAATAATGCAAAAAATGATTACGTTTATGATCGTTATAAAATATAGAAATATTGGTGACTCACCTTGAACTTGTGTATCATGCCGTATCTGTTCAGCAGCTCGTATCCTAAGTACTTGACGGGCGCGCCCGCTGACGCCTCGTGCAGCGCGAACACGTCAAACGACCATTCGTCCAATGTCTGCAATGGTAAAAAACTTTATAGCAAATGTTTTAATCTCGACGTAGACGTAACTGGTCAAACATAGGAGTGTTCTATACTCCTCTGCCTACCCCTTCGGGGATTATAGGCGTGATGTTATGTTACGTTATAATCTCTTTATCAATAGTTATTAAGTATATTTGGGTTGCTAGTATAACTCATTTGAAACATTTTTTCTATTAAGAGATGATGTAACTGTTGGATTAAGTTTTGTGAGTAATTAAATATGTATATACAATGTATGTATATGGGCGACAAAATTTTATGGCAAGTAGACAAAAGTGTACCTAATACAAAAATTACAACATGGTTTGTAATATTGAATAAAATAATGCTAAATATTTTACAAAATGATTTCTGAAAGCGTGTTGTGCATCGTGTTTTCGTTAAATGTAAAACAATTACATTTTTAACATACGCTGCCGCCCTCAAAGTACCTTTGTTAAGCTTTTATTAACTATCAATATTTGTTTTTACTAGATTTAAGTGAAAAGAAATTAGAAATAGTTTAAAGGAATCAGTAAGTTTCCAAAAGCTTCGTTTAAGTAGTGGTATGAAAAGAAAATTAAAAATCATGACTTACTTTCCGCAGAGTCATAATAGCGGTATAAAATATTAATCAGCTTTTGTAAAATTTTTGGCTTGATGTAACGTAAAATCCGATGTACGACATACAATATTTTGTATGTTGGTACATCAAAAATATGTTCTCGAAAATTCGAGAATTCTCAGAAATATCTAGGTTCGTTAAACACGATGAATTCGAACCGTTAGAGATGGGCATAGATGGTAGATCGCCCATTTAGATTTGAAAATGAACTTTTGTTCCAAGCAGGAATTACTTGAATAGATCTCTTGGGAGCGAGACCGTTAGCCGGCAGATTAAATTGATGATCGGAATACCGCTAAATGGCTAATGGCGGATAGTTTCAAACGGTTGGGTTTTGAGTTTAAATAATGTATAGTTACTCGTATATTTCGAATGGTAATATTATATTTTTTAATCATTATTTACAACTGCCTATTATATTTTAAAGCTTAAAAACAGCAATTGTACCTTCCCAAAAGTGGTCGCGGCAAAGGTATAAAAAGTGGAAGATTTTGTTACTTTATACAAAAAACTTTAAGCCACCTTACATTTGTATTGTTAGACACTTATAATAATAATCTACGTAATTTTTATCTTATTTAATTGTTCTTTATTGTTAAACTAAACCTAGGTTACATAGGTTGCACCAAATGCCTGATGGCATTGTGAATCAGTCGATGTATACTAATTAGGAGAATATGTGCTAATTACAATAAAGTCTAGATAATAATGTGTAGTTGCTATTTTTTTTAAACACTAAAACTACTGTCAACTGTTTCGTGCCTCAAATTCAGGTTTTATGTTAGCTCGCTGTGAACATTAGTAAAATTACACGATGTAATTCTACACCCAGAGGGCATTCGTGAACAAAACGCTGAAGCCTCCGAGGTCCCGGCTAACAGCAAACAAAAGGACTTTAAGGCCAGGCGTAATTCAAAGTTAAACTAACGGGCGAACGCTTGACTAAATAACGTTGCGGCATCTGTTAAAGGTCGTCACAGACGGAGCTGTGATATATTTTAATATACTGTTAATATAATATATTAACGCAAACTACTACAGACGACAACTAACCTATAACGTTCGTCTGGATAACGTTACGATGTCAGTTAAAGGTCGTACAGACGAACCTATAATGTAAATCATTGCAAGGCATATTTGTATAATATATGTATTTTGTATAGTAACGTTCCAGCGATTGCACAAGTAGCTATATTATAGTAAAATAATATTATATTATAGTCAAAATATGTGTACGGATTCGTCTGAACCGACTTTAGTGCGGAGCCAGGGGTAAACATTATGAATATTTGAGTAATTATATACATGTACAATGAAGAAATTTATCATAGGTACAGAAGATTTAAACCGTAATTTAATAATTGTAGTTTAAAATTAAAAAATACGTTTAAAACGAAAGCAATCTTTTCGTTTTAACAAGCAGCAGCGCTCTGGTTCCGGTCTGGGTAAGTTAAACAGAAAGCTTAAGTACGCTCCGTAGCGAAAACAAAGGGGTTAAGTTACTTAAACAAGAGGTTTAAGACACTGGAGACGCTGTAGTAGAATAATGAAAAGATTTCACGGACGGCATCAAATTAAGTAAAAATTCAAAAACAATGTAAGTTTGCACGTAGTAGTTATACGTTTTCTAAACATTTCGATTTTCTCGGTGTATATTTTCGAAATAGCAAACAGGTTGGCAAACATTATTGTAAACAGGCTTGCAAACATAATTGCAAACAATAGAATAATGAAAAGATTTGAAGGACGGTACCAAATTAAGTAAAAATTTAAGAACAAAGCAGGTATGCACGTAACACAGGTTTAATTAAAGTTTAGAATTTTAGGCAGAATATTATGGGAATTGCAAACAAGTTTCAGTTATTGGTAACTAATGTGTTACTTGCATTACATATATTTTTGTGGTAAGGATGAAGATATTTTGACAATCGGTGCTCCATCTCCTAGCATCTGGCATGATAATATTTATAACAAAGATAGTTCAAGGTTATAAGACATGTCTATTCATTCGCTTTGCAGTTTTTGTTTTACACGGGGATGGTAGGTATTAAAAATATAAAACTTTTCAATGTAGAATCTTCTAGAATACCTGTTACGTTTTAAGTGTATTCGCTATACAGAACATTTTGTATGAGCGTAATATACCGCGCACGCGATTGTGTTATAAGGCGAATAATATATTAAGGTTACTTAGAACATTTTGAATGCCTGGAAGCGTATCATATTGTCCTTAGAGACCGAGTGGCTGGATATAGACGTTATATGTAAACACAGAACATGGTTACGTGACGAAGTATAATTTCGAGGGATAATATGTAAAATTCAAAATGTTTTAACGCGACCTGTTGTTTACTGATTATACAAAGTTAGTGTGTACAGTTAGTTCAAGCGTGATGTGGGTCTAGAGACGCGCAATATCTTAATTATATACCGGCCTATTGGTGTTTAAAGGATATTTTGGTGTTTTGTATTTATAATCTTCGATAAATGAAAAACAAACAAATTTTTGCCCGTGTTTGTTCTAGAAAAAATTATGTTAAGCCTTGGTATTAATATCGAAGTGAAGTACTTTTAAACAGGTAGGAGAAATTGCAATGATCATGAGGTTTTCACGCCAGGTCCCATACAGGGTAGGGAGAGTACCAGTTGCAAAGTATTTCTATTTGGTCAGGTCTGTAAGACTTGACTTGCCTCTTTTGCATTCATAGTTCTCTAATATCAACAGTATTTACTTAAAATATATTAATCTTCTTTAAGTAAGACAGAGACGAATGTTCTCGAACTTAATTAGTTCCTTTTAGTGAGCTAAACGAAACCCTCATTTGATTGGACCGAGGACCTTTGTAAATATTTTATACAGTGGAACTACGAGTATTTCTGGAAGTAAAGGAACTATTTTGTGGAAACAAAGGAACTATTTTGTTGGGACGAAGGAAAATGTATTTAATCATTCGGTAAATGTATCCGTAGATTAAACATATTGTACCTACGAGTACTCTACTATTAAAAGTTTCGTGAGCGTATAAACGCAGTCATTATTCTACATATATCATGATCAGTCTCAGCCGCAACCCCGCTGCAATCGACAGGAGCTCATGAAAAAGGACCTCGTGTAGGTTCGAACGTAGTCGAGCCATCCCGAAAACAGACGCGAGTTAGGTCGGTTCTTATGTAATCAATTGTATCTATTTTTTTATGCAATTACTCTTATTGTTAGTAACGTTTAGCAAAAACATTCTAGTGCTGCTAATTTTAGCCGTAGAGCAAACGAAGCAATAGTTATATTTTAAATTGAAAATGTTAGGCACAAAGATAATAATTTCAAAAAACGTAATCCTATTTCGTTCTCAATACAGTTTTTCGACAAACTGTATGTAAGTATTTCAATATAGCTCTATCAAAAATATCACATATCTAATTCAGATACAGATATTTTCGTTTGGTAAATTAATTTCGTTTTGAACACAATTGTATTAAACAGTTACGTGGTAATTAATTGTGAATATCTGTTTAACGAAGCCGATGTTTCTGCATTTGATATTGTTGCAGATCATTTTCAATAGCAATACGAAATAATTATCTGCGAATATTCTACAATTCAATTAGTATTTTGGTTTTGACGTTTAACAGATAGATTTCAAACGCAATTTGAATTTCATTACAAGAAGAAAAATATGTATGTATAATTAGCCTGAAACATTTCTTACAATGAAGAAAAATAATAAATTATTTTTACATTAAATATGTTATTTTTAGATTTTTCAATGACTTTCTGTTTGGTCTTCACAAACCACAACTAGTATTATTCATTTCATCTTACTAACGTTTTTTTGCGTTTAATTATTTATTATTAAACTTGAATACGGCTTTCGTAACAATTATCTATTGAAGTTATCTCTATGATTGAATAATTGTATTGTACATATATTTTTATTTCAAGCTGAGTACTTTTTTGTTTACCTTTAAAATAAATAAATGATATAAATAAACGATACATTTATAGGAATATGGAAATTTGTAGTAAATTTGAAGATTCCCACAAACCTTGAGTACTCTGACGACGTCCTGTGGGAACTGCATAAGAGCGGTACTCGTGACCCTTCTGTAGATCCGGTCCACAAATATCCCGGCTCGGATGGCGTGCGCCACGGATCTGAATTTTGGCTTCTCATCCGACTTCCGCTTAGCCGTGGCCAGCTGCCTCGTGAATGTGCTCGCCAGCCACTCCCGGACTTCTGGAGGCACAGCATCCGGCTGCACCTCTGACAGTTCATCATCCTCATCCGCCAATCTCCTGTACACACCCCGAAATCAATTATAAATGATTCCAACCCGTATATGACGTCAGCGATATTTTACAAACGGCATGTGCTCACATTAGCAAAATGTATTCCCGAAAGGAACGTAAATACTGAATACATTATATTATGTACTAAAATAGTAATAATTTCTAAGAATTCTAAGCTATTAACTGTTAACTGTAATAATTCTCAAGTAATTTGCGCGTAGATTTCGCGAAGTGTACTTACAGACCTTAAATATCGTTTTAATTCTCAGGGGTGTATACAAATCGGGACATTTACTAGGTGTCAACGCACCCTATAACTTTCAAATTGTTGTATAATTTATTAACAATTTAACAGTGAAAGTTCACATTTCAGGGCTTGAGGGCTGACAAGAAACTTCAGAATCAATTTGCATTATTTATTAGCGAACCGAGTAATTTTCTCGGAATAATAAAGTTTTCAAAGCACTTACGGTAAACGTTTAAATCACCTTCCTATATTATTGGCATTAGGAATTACTTTTTAAAGAATTAAATAAAAATTACATTCTAAATTCAAACTAAATAAACCTTAATCTAATCTCGTGATGTTACCCACTAATTTGGGTATGCTATTTGTGAGAAGTTTGTGGTAAATAAAATAAAAATATCTAAAAGTGAGGGTACTCTAAAGTCCAAATATGCTATTAAACCAACTTATGTCCTATAAGAGTCGACAAATGAACTATTACGATATAATACAACGCGAGTACGTTAAGAAAATATTAAACAAGTCTCATCTAAAAGGAGCTATGTTTGGTTTGTTCGTGAACAACATAATACGATTTATTTTCCCGACTAGTTGATACTTTGCGAAACCATCTCTGGTATTCTTGCGTTGGTATAAGCTGCTCTTTCAAAGACAATTTTCTTTTCGTTATCTTCAAAGGCGTTATTGTCTTCTTTCGTTTTCTGCTTCTCGAGAATGGTAAAGTCCGTGTTAGCAAAGTGAAGTGAAACGTAAGATTAGCTGGATAAGTAGACAGGCTATTTTAATGACACATTCACTAACATAGGGTGGGGTGGCTAGGGGTGGAAACGTACATAGACATTTATGCATATATATACAGGTACATGCAGCGTGCTCAATTCTTTACAAGTACACATTGCATTCCATTTTATTTAAAATGTTGGATGTTGCCCAATAAGTAAAGGTTGTAATGTGATTTTAACTGTTTTTATTATAATGGAGACTTGTGTCGAACATTCGAACGGTAAATGAGTTGATGATCAATGTGATGTTGATGATGAGAATGATGGTGAACGTTATGATGATGCGGAAGATCGTAAAAAGGATGATAATGCTACCATTACTGACGTTGATGATGATTAATGTAATTTATTCTCACCATTAGACAATGGTTCTTTGAAAGTATAATTTTATAAGTCTTACTGAAGTATTGTAATTAAAAGCATTGTTTTCTATTAGTTAATTTAATCAGATCGTCCGTAAAAGTGTTTCCGATTTGTTTAAGGCAATCGGCCGACGTACAGTTGCAAGTTTGTAAAATGTTATTGTGGAGATATTATTATAATGTTCAATTCATATGCGTAGTCCGATTCCCAACATGCAAGGCTAGGGTAGGATATATGGGCTAAAACCCATCTAATGAGGCCTATGTGAAGCAGCGAACTTAAACAGGCACTTGATAATGATAATGGTGATGATGATGATAATTAATCATGGTGATAATGGAGGTGTGATATAACATTTAGGATACAAAATGGAATGCAATATTTTAATATTTTTTATTTACAGCACAAACGACAAGAAGCAGGTTAGGGTTAAAACAGAGATCTTCTATTACCACTTGAATTTAGATAAAATGTGAATTTACTGTGAATTGTTCTATTGAATATTCAAAAAATGTATCTACGTTATTCTAGTGCTTCGTAGAATACTGGCGTAATACATAGAAACAGTTGGTTTAAGAGTTCTTCTTTCTTCGAATTTTACGTGTATTGTTAATTCATTGCCATTATTTTCGATTATTATATAGAAAGTATTTTGTTTGCAATAAGCCTACAATACAGATAGAATACACATTTGTAACAGACGGCTTGTAACAAAAAATATTTTAAATAAACATTTTCATGATGAAGAAATTAGAGAGATATTATAATTTTAAAATTATTAGCTGAATATAATTATGTACTATAAAATTCTCTCGCTTCTTAAATCTTCGATACAAATAATTTTCAAAATATATTACAATATTAAAACTCTCCGATCTTTATATAATTATTTTATGTATATCGATTTCGTACATCATTCGTATTACATTTATAGTCCATTATCCCAGTTGAAATTATTATGGTAGAGTACAATTATTTAGTCCATTTTTTAAATTAATATGTAGTCACGCCAGGTTCTGGTTCTGGGTTCCAGGTTCTGGGGTAGGAAACAAATGCCAATTATCTCTATCTTTATAGATCTGACATTAGTATACAATTTAGCCTCTTTTTAATTTATTTTATATTACTTAATATTCGACTGTTAGAAATGTGTACTGTTAAGTGTGAAAAGATTATGTAGCGATTCAAGTGATAACAGTGCTCTTAATACGAGGTAACATCGACACACCTAAACACGAGGGTCGGCGCTGACTGCTGGCGCGCCACGGCCGGTCTAAAATGAAACACCATTGTTCTCACATCCAGGGGAGATACGGTACACCACTAACAGTGAACATTTATTACAATATCATACAATATAAAACATAACAAACAAGTAATACAAAAATTGAAAATCGATAAAACTGTTAAAAACTGCTGTTATGGATGTCATAACCATTTATTGTCATCATTCAATATATGTTCAAACAATGATATATGATTTAACGAACACTAAGTAAAAATATCGAGACGCGTGCTGTTCTCGATAATCAAACTTATTACGAAACAAAGATAAAATGTCGACCACTGTTAAATGACCCCCCATTTGAGGTTGGTCGACAGTTAATGAGCTTTTCATTAATAATGACGGATGTAACACAACACAAAATAAAGTTGAAAAATAAAATGCATAATATGATAATTAATAATTAATTACAAAAAAACATCATACATTTATGAATCATAATATATTAAAATTTGGAAACATTCAACATAAAGTTATTGAACGTTCATTAAATAGGTATATGCTATAATTATGAGCTATTTGGGTGTCATTGGGCTAATTCAAATAAAGTTACACGTTTAAAATTAAACATTAAATACAAGCTGATGCAGCTAAATTTGAAGAGTGACACGAATGATTGATACACGAGAATATACAATGCTGTAGAATAAAAAAACAATGGATTTGCTCAGAGAAAGATGGTGCTGCAAAAAAAGAACAAAAAAAACATACGTAAGCAAAATTGGGGTCACCCATTTTTAACGCTACACCTCATGCCTTTGGATAAATATTGCATTGGAACAGGGGCTGTGTACATAGGGTCGAGGAAGACGTCACGAGGGGTCTAATCATCAGACTAGTCTAGATATATACACAGAGAAACCGCTACACTACTTGAGAACAAGTTAAGCGAAATGCCCAATGTAGCGTATTCACATTGGTCGTCCGATCTTAGGCCTAACTCGTTCTCCAAAAATGTTGCAATCGGTTAACGGAATTTAAGTCGACCAGCTTGGAGCCCAATGAACATGTAACTTGCCTCCAAAGTGGTTTTCGTTCATTTAAAAACGGGCAAATCTACCGGGAGGGCAGGAAACTGACAGAGTTCATTACTGAAGCTTCAACAGAACAGAAAGACCTAATCGCACAGAGTGGACAGAAGGGAGGCGCGACTACTTGGCCATTGCCGGCGTTGGTGTAACGGTATTAACTTTGCTTCGTTCGGTTTCTCTACTGAGCACCTCGCCCAGCAAGGTGTTCGCAGACGCCGCTTGTGGAGTGCCGCTGGCTGCACGCGCGGTTGCTCCGGACCTCTCCTATCCCTGCGTTAGACATTATCACTGGACGCGAGAGCGTCGACCTTACACCGTAAAGCCTGATTTAATTTCTTGGGACAAAATTGGAAAACGGGGTTTTGGAATACCAGAACATCATCGTCACCGTCGTCCATGGACATCTGCAACACTAGAGAAATAGCCGAAGTGCAGTTTCTAATGCGTGATCTGTCCCCAACTTTAGTCAGAATAAAAAAAAAATTAGAAGAAGGAAGTGTCCCTTACGACCCGTTGTTTCAGAATGGTCGCACAAATTTTATGTCCCTCGTCAGCGCGTTTCGACTAATCGGAGTATCAACCGCCCACAAAAGAAATGAAAAATGAAATGGAAAGTAATGAAAGTAAAATAAACGCCGGAAACCAAAATGATGTGTCCAATATTGGAGCATTTACTTATTAAATCTCATTTGAATTAAAGATTACTCTGGCGATTACTCTACCTCACTCTAGATAGCCTCCATATCCAAAGAAGCGACGTTGCACGAAAATCCAGATAATTAAATCCCCATTACGAAATTTCCATTCAGACAAGGAATAATGGATTGTCAACAGTGAAAGTGTAATACAAGATTTTCTTAGAATATTTTGAAGTATTAAAATTATTATTATTAATGATAAAAATTAATTTTGAACATAGAAAGTAATAAAGGAGTTGCCAGTATCTAGTAATGAAAAGGCTTGGTTATTCGATTACAATTATTTATAATTTAGCATGTCATTTTGAGCATACA
>DWDT01001587.1:0-15488 GCA_018245595.1 Microceris scylla | reverse complement strand
GTGGTATTTATTCTACACTTTGAAATACTTCATCATCATCATCGTCAGCCTTTAGATGTCTACTGCTGGACACAGATCTCCCCTAATCGGCGCTACTCCTTTCGGTCCTGGGCCTTCCGAATCCAGCAGCTTGTTTGCAAAATTTACAAGAACTGCTCATTTCACGACATGATAATTACATTTAACCGTAGCATATTGTATGTACATAACATTGTGATTTACACCGGTACGTAACGTCACGCCTGTAATCCCCGAAGGCGTAGGCAGGGGCGTGTAGTAAATTCCTACCTTTCACCAGTTAAAATATTTACACCTGTCTTATACTTTATCCTCTGAAATTAACGCAAAAGGATATACAGCATTAAATTAAATTACATGTTTTAACCAGTTTATCTCTCACGTGCACCTAATATTGATTTATTAATGTTTGCTTAACTAGAGGTAGATTAACAATTCAATTTCATGCAGAGGTTGTGAGAAAACAAACTTCCGTAAGATGAATCTGTGAACGTCAACTGGCCGAGGCTGCGTCTAGCTGTGTGCACTGAGGCCCCATGAGATCTCGCCGACCTGTCACTCATTCCTGTCGCGACAAGTCGTTACATATCGCTCATCGAGTCACCTCGAGAATGAAATGAAATCCATAAAAACTATGTTTCCTTAGAAAAATGCACAACAGGAAACAAGTAGTGAATTTTCTGGTCTCTCGTATTGGAAACCATCAATAACAGTAAGTAAAAATAAACACCAACTACTAAGATCATGTTCACAACCAACACACGTAAAGTAGTACTTAAATGAGCATCGACACTTGCTGAATATTCACTCAACTTAGACCTACTGTTTGGTCACTACGATTCTTCCTTTATTGTTGCTTAAATTGTTGCAAAATAATTATGTTACAAGGGTTTTCGCAAAGTGACAAGTCATGTTGCTAACCACAATAGTTTAATAGCGAGTTAAATGAACGTGTCACCGGCCCCTTCGCAGCTATGTCTCACAAAATCACTCACCTAGTCGGAGAACTCCCATCACGAAGACGACCACACCCGAGAGGAACGTGAGCAGGACCACAAAATCGATAGGCAGGCCATGGCAAGTCTGCAGCGTCAAGAGCGCCATGAGACTCGTGGGCCCGATGGACACCTCCTTGACCGTGCCCAGCACAGTGTACAGCATCGTGCCTGCAGCGGTGTAATGTTATAACATCGATTTCTTATTGCAGCATGTGTGGTGTTGGCTCGAAGGACGGCGGCGCGGGCGCCTCGCTCTCGTTTCAAGACCGACGGCGCATGTATTACAAAACTGTATGTATATGTAATTTCGTCGCTTATTGTGCGGACGAATCGTTGAATCTTGTCATATGCAGTTAGAAAGGTTGGAAAATAATCACCATCCGTTAAACACATAAACACTTATTAGAAAGAAAGAAAAAAAGAATGTAAGAAAGAAAGAAAGTTTTACTCGCAGACATTGCAACACGCATAGAAACATTATTTAAAGCACAATAAACGGAAAAAAAGATCACACCTAACAAGAGTATAATCGTCGTAGGTAATATGAATAATTGACTAGGAACAAGAAAGCAAAAAATACACATATTATATGCATAAACATACAAAAAAGTCATGATAAAAAATTTATATTAGAAATACTAAGCTGAAATACTGTAAGAATTAGAAAAGAAAACTCTCTCAGCATTTGGGGCGATCACATTATCGTCACGCTGATTTTCAGTGAGACCCTAGTATACTCCCGGAGTAGCTCGAATCACCGTCTAACGACAGCACCGGGGGCCGGTTGACCCCCTGAGACTACCCGGATAAGCAAGGAATCCTCGAGGCCCGTCGACTCATATCTACCCATGCGGCGAAATACCCGCCGCGGCGTACGAACGACTGTTCATGCATAGCTCGAACAGTCAGTCTACTCACCAAAGTGCCGAAATAGATATGGTATATAGAGATATTAGTATATGGAAAATTAAGCACAAACACAGACATACGGGTTTGCCGCGTTAAAGAAGATAATTAGGGACTGTGCGAAAGATCTAAATTTTAACTGCACGAACTAAAACATTGTAATTAAATGTAAATGGCACGTATATATTAAAAAATGAATATAAAATTAACAATACAAAAAATTAAACAGATACTAACATTTTTACAACATCTTGCGTTAGTGTCGTTAATGAGTAGGTACCTATGATTTATATTTTGACCTAAAGCTACATATTTACATACTCAACTCGACGAATTGACAAAGGCAAGTTGTTCCAGCATTTCGTCTGCAGCATCACCGATATTTGTGAGATAACAAATACGTTTATACGTCTCGACCAAAACGGTTCCACGGTCTCGCGGCCGAACCCCTTATATTTTAAGAAGGTAGGATCGACTCCAGGTGAATTCCTAGGTTTTCAGAAAATAGAGCACATTGCAGTCAGACACGGCATGCAGACATAATATGTTTTAAGTTTTATCCTAAGGAGTCATCGGGGTCTTATGAAGTGGAAGCAGTGATAGCCTAGTGGTTAAAAATTCAGCCTCTCACTCCGAAGGTTCTGGGTTCAAACCCATGGCACGCACCTCTTTACAAAAAGTTTTAAATTTAAATATCACTTGCTAACGGTGAAGAAAAAACATCGTGAGGAAACCTCCACATCTTAGAATTTATAAAAAAAAATTCTAAAATGTGTGAAGTCTGCCAACTCACACTTGGTCAGCGTAGGCCTTAACCCTTTCAATATGAGAGGAGATCCATATTCCAATAGTGGAATGATAAATGGGTCGATTATTATCTGTTATTATTATTATTATGAACTGTACGTATTTATAACAACATCATATGAAATGATTGAAACTTTTACGTTCTTTGTAGGTGTGCGAGGAGGTGCAATGCTACTCGCATCTCTGTGAGCACCGATGTACAGCCCATTTAATAATGCTCACAGACAGTAATATACATAATTATAGAACTGCGTGGTAGTTAAAAGTTACAAAGTAGAGAAAAGTCGAAAACACGTTTCACTTCACGTATAGCCAAAGGTGAGATCACTCAGAACGCACATTTTTAAAACACCGAATTTTTAGCTTTATTAAACAGGACTACTGCTGCCACCAGGCTATAATGAAGGGAGTCAATTCGGATGAGTAAGCATGTCGAGGTAATTAGCTCATCAGCGTGAAGAACTAACCGAGAAAAGCGGAGTAAAGGCCGTACTGAACGGGCAGGTTGGCGAGCGATGCGTAAGCGATGCTCTGCGGCACCAGCGTGAGTCCTAGCGTGACACCCGCCACCAGGTCGGCCACGGCGGCTGCGCGCTCGTACCGCGGCAACCACTCCGTGATAGGCAGCCGCCGGCGCACGACTCTCATCCAGCCGCCCTCCTCGCGCGGCTTCTCCATCGGTATCTCATCTTCGTTATCCATTAAATGGCCTAAGCTTTATTCTATGGCTTGTAGACCAAAATTAATAAATAATGATCGCTAGAGGAATATAAATTTTTACAATTGTCGGAACCGTCCGACGAATGCAAAGCACCAAAACCAGGATGGGTGCACGCGTACGTTCTGCGCGCACCGGTCGAGGGAACTGGCGAGATGCAACCTGCTCGTTATCTGAGCAGAAACCTTTCCGATACGCCGAAGCAAACAGTGGGCAGCGAATGCTGCGATAGCGAGGGGCGGTTCCCAACGCCGCAATGACCTTTAATCCTCGTCCTTATAGCGGCGACTCAGTGTCGTCAAGTACGCGACACATTACGCACGAACGAGTTAGTGGTCGTACTGCGCACATCACTGTTGACACGAGTTAGCGCGCATCCGTGACGTCCCAGCGCAGAATCTTTTTAGATTAATTTGTTTAATTAACTCTAACGCGAAGTATCCATCGAATCACGACTTTAAATCTGTTGCAAGTCATATTGTTATGACTTGTGTTATGTTGATATTAATCAACTTAATATGTAAAAAGACAAACAGTTGTATCTACAGTAGGCGTATAAACTGATAAACCAGTCGCTGGAGAAGAACAAAGTGAATAAGTAGGTAGGTACGTCGTCGGCGCACGCGACACACTGTCTATTGAAACTCGTTAAATTATTGCCTAAGCTCTCACGTTTTAACCACCATTTGGATAATAGGTTCCCCTTATTTACATGATTTTAAAAAATATTTTTTTCTTGTTGCGGCCACAATTCAAATTTAAAAAAACACTTCTATCTAAAGTACTTACAATAGATAACGGAACACAGCTAATTGATGTTAAATGTATAACATTTTTATCAGTAATTAATCTTTGAATTATTTTTCATACGTCCCGGTTAGGACAAATTTATTGATCCGAGGAATTACGTATGTTAAATGATCGTTGAACCTTTAAATAAAACCGCACGCAACTCGTGCACCGCTACGATCTTGTACACCGCACAGCTAGGGGTGTTACGGAACTGCCACTCCGAATCCGAAAGGTGGGAACTGCTGATATTCTCTGGCTGCGACTTCGACTCTCATAATTTTGAGTCGGAAACTATAGCGAAAACCGATAGGTACGCAGCGGACGCTGAGCCCAGATCATAGAAAATCCATATTCCGTTTATATGGTGTCGTACACGCAAAACGCTTAAAGAGTTCATTGTTGTATATGGGACAATGGCAATATGTGTTGGCTTTTTATTTAATAACAGTAAAATGAGTGAATAGTAAGTTATTAAAAAGAGCGTCCTCCAGCTAGTTGGAGTGACGATATCTTCAAAGTGGCTGACAGTGGTTCAATGTGGAGAGTAACATCGAGTTCAGTGGCTTGCTATTAGAGATGCCTATGTCCAGCAGTGGAAGCAAACGGACTGATGATGATGTTGAAAGTAGTAAATGCCATCCTTCGTCACTAAAATTAAGTTTAAGATCATCACCCTGTAATGATTCCCTGTCTCTAAAACATATAGGTATTCTTAAATACGCGATCTACGTCACCTTTCCACGTGTGTGCGTGGCAGCTTTCTACAAATGCGGCAACCGCCAGCTATTTAACTGACAGTAAAGAAAATTATTAAAAATAGCGACCTCTCACTTTGACTAAAAGTAAAGATAGCTCGCCAATGTTCATCGTAACCATTGGTTTGGAGGCAATGATGAGTAATCAACTTGTGAGTGATGCTGGTCTTATATTATAATGATCAGCTCAGATGTTTACTACGTGACAACTGCCTCTATGGGTCGCATTATAAATATCTTACAAACTTGTTATGCGATATTTACGCTCTTGGTTAATAAAAACAATTAATCTGTATATTGTTTTTCGCTAATTCTATCTCACACGGAGCAAAATAGGGGTTGAAAGTTAATATAGAACGTTCTCATTACACGAGTTAGACGCGTGAAATTTTAATTTTACGCTCCTGGTTAAATACATAGGTAGGTATATACCTATGCATTAATTGTAGGAGTGACATAGGGGTGAAAGATTTTATGGAAATCCATGACACAGGAGATATTATATTCCCTAATATTCGTATGATTTCTTAATTTCTTCTATAGACTTGCTTTAAATATGTAAGTATATACGGTAAAAAAGAGTTGCATGATTTATTGGAATTTAATGTAATATAGAATTCAATGCTGCCAGTCTCAAGCAAGTTTGTATTTCTTTATAAAATACAAGTATTGTGTGAGCGTGTGTTTCTTGGTTGTCTGAACCATCCGTACCACACATCTCATTCTTTCCTTCAGCTTCTGCTTCGTTTCGAAGCTCGATTCTGATAAACCAAATGTAAAATCTGTGATTTCGGATACGATAAAACCTTCTCTGTAAGAACTCCATTGAGACCAAGCGACTACCTACTACGCATCCTATTTTACAAAATTGCTATTACAGTATTCGATTTGCTTAAATTTCAACACTGGCTAAACTTACAAGCACGGGACCGCGCGCTTTGGGGACAGGAAGAGAAATAAAAGGACAGACAATCGTAATAACGCAATAAATTTATTGCTGTACAATAAAGTGCTGTACAAGTGTTAACATATATATTTATACATAGATCGGCTAGTAGTTATGTGTGTAAGTCACATTAACTGTTACAAACTCAGGTACTTATACTAGAACTGCCGCGACTACTTACACGACGAGCTCCGGCGGCGCGCGGGCTGCCCGCCGGAGCGTCCTCTAATTAAGGCACCCACTTAAAAACAGAGTCCGTAAGCATAAAACAAACGGTTCTGCTGCTCCGGAACCGTTTTAACTTTAACCGGCTAATGCCCCCTAACCTAAAGTTTCGTAAGCGACAAAGCGATGTTTGTGATGTAATAAAATACAACGGCAACTTACAAAAGGTTATTAATTTTGATAACATTGTCTTATGAATAACATCGTATAATTATATTAAAATGCAAGATTTAAAAGTAAGATTTCGTTAAGCCGGCGGTGCTGGTGGGCGTTAAAGGTAGCTCGTTAATTTATCTCTTACTTATGTTACAGAACGATACGATTTAAAATCTTCTGCGCTTACAAACCGACTGCGTAACGGAAACCGTGTTTAATATAACATGTACAATGATGAGCGATCTCTAGCAATAAATAAATGATATATCGTAAAACATACTAATTAACGGGCAAAGAAAACACCATGAACGGTACAAAACATTAGTAGGTACGATGGAGCGGCGACGGCGGTACCGCCGGCCGCCTCACTTCATCCTCTTCATGATCAAGTCTATCTGCTCGTCCACGCGCGGACTCGTTCCCCTGGCGCACAAAGCACGGACACGTGAGCGGGGTCGATCGCACCGAGCAGGCTGGGAGAGCGGGCGAGGAGCGGGCAGCACGTACCTGTAGGCGGCGGGGTCGGGCCCCACCACCGCCACCAGCTGCGGCACGTCGGGCGAGTGCGCGGCCAGGCGCGCCAGCGCGGCCAGCGCGCGCCACAGCGCCACCTCGCCCGGCGCGCCCGCCAGCAGCTGCAGCGCCGCCATGCACAGCTCCACGCACACCTCGTCGAACACCTGCCGCCCTCAATCCAGCTTTAGCGCTTTAGCGCTTTTACCACTATACTTTGCCACTTATAACTAAGCTTGTTATGACAAATCCGGTATGAATTTAACTCGACGCGTCGCCGGCCCGCGCGACTAGGTACCGTTCATATTTCACGTGGCTTCTCATATTTCCTAGATCGGGTCATATGTAGCCCTTTTTCGTCAAGTATTAAGAAAGCTCCAAGAAATTTGTTCTTTCACTAACCCCAAACACTACCAACAGTGTACGAGGCGAATGTAAAGTTGCAGAGGCGCGCTACGTGACGTGCGCGTGTGCGCCGCGAGCGCGCTCGCCGCCTGTTGCCGAAGTCGTTATTTTATTAAATTTATTACTGATCCGCATATTTTAGAATCACATTAAAGAACACAAGAAGCTATCTAACGTTATTTTTAATTAAAACCTACAAGAACGAGTATCTTTATGAAGGCATATTCATATAGGTAAGTGTATTTAATTTTTAGATGCAGTAAAGCTTTTCGCAAGAATCGAGTATTAAATGTTTTATGTTCGTACGCACGCCTGTAGATACTGAAGAAATTCAGTACATTTAAAATAATTTATTGCTCCGATCGATTTGACCGCAAATTAAGATTGGAACGGCTAAATAATATTAATGATAATAATTGCCATTAGCTCATAGTTTATATCACGCAAAATGCTAATGATGATGAAAATAAACAATTTTATAATGCACCGATGTAAGAAATAGACGAATGTATATCAAATAGTACAGTAGTACTCTATTATTATGACAACGACGTAATAATTGGGACGCGGTGGAACGGTGCGGCCGCGGCCATTCCGTCGCAACTCGCCCGGTGGCAGACGGCACTTCATTTACGATATGGTGACATTAAATAGTATTACAATATTTCAGTCGTAAACATCGGCCACTCGTTTATTGGCCATAAAAGTGTTCAAATGATTAAACAAGCAGAAACTGCAAAAACTGGTTAGGGGAATGTTGCTCGCGCCTTAGTTCGCGTAGCAAAGTTGACATTACACATACACACATCTTACTGATAATATTTTATTTTAAAAAAAGTGTAGGCAGTGGGATTGCTGTAAGTACTGGCAAGCGAGATCAGCCGCCGAGAAATCGGAGTATTCTGATTATAGCCTTCTTGCTAATAAATTTACAAACTGTTAAACAAGTTTTATATGAAGCGAGCATGTGCACTGGCACAATTGTGAAATGCTGCTTGATCATCTTTGACAAGTTTGGTTTTTTAAAAATTGTCTGTCAACTTAAAAGGATACATGGTGACAAGTCCACAACAGATGAATATAATTCCTTTAGAGCTCACGGGAGAAGCCGGCGTTCCACTCACTAACAGTTTTGAATCATTGTCATATATACGTAACAAGGTTATCTACATGGGGGATCACGAGAAACATGCGTGAACAGGTGTAGCGTCGGCTACAAAGAGGCGGCTCGTAAACCTATCAGTCAACACCTCGTGCGGCCGTGGCAGACACAGAGGTCAAGGTGAAGTACCTATATGCTCTCGGTGCGTACACTGAGTCGACTTCTCTTGCAATGTAGTAATTGCCATAACCGCTTCAAACAACTGAAGGTATATTTGCAAACACCAGTCATTGTGATAAATAATAATTGCCAGTAGTTTACTCAAACTCGGGGCTCTCCTGAGTCGATCTGTAGACTAACAAACAATAAGCCACTCGCCACCTTCACCAACTCACTACGAGACGAGATTCACGCCCAACCTTAAGTGTCGAAGGACATGACGCACGCTACGTTCATAGATTGTGATATGTTAGTCCCATAGGTGCAGCGGGCGGCGCGTCGCAGTTGGCTCCGAGGACGCCGTTACCTTACACTTGGCGGCGGGCGGCAGGCGCGCCCGCAGCGCCGCGCCGCGCCCCAGCCGCTGCAACAAGCCGCTCTGCTGACTATCGCTCGCACGCTCTCTGTTCACTCCTACTCGTGCCTCGAGGCGCATGCGCTAAGTGCGGCGTGCCCGTCACTGCGCCGTGTGTTACTGATGTAAAGTGAAGTGGTGCGAGGCTGCAGAGCCCTGCTACCCTCGGGGGAGCCCAGTGCCCGATTGCTACTTTAATAACTCGGCCACTAACAGAATTGGGCGCACGGCAGAATGTCTGTATGAAGCAGTAGAGTTCACACAAAATAAAAAGTTATGGCTTTTATTCATGCTGCAGCAGGATGAAAACATACATACAATTGTAAAAATGAGTACATTTATATTAACAATAGTAAAAATGAGTGCGTATAACCCTTACGCACGATTGAAGTAGAAATTTTTTACCATTTGTATCTGCTACATTTATACTCTTTACATGATTTCTCCTCATTTTGAATCATTCATAATGGCTGTTTGTTTCTTTCTAAAAAAATTTCAACATTATAACAATAAAATTACTGAAATACTGAAACATCAATAATTCCTTTAAATTCATGACGGACAATTTGATGTTAAAAATGAAGATAGTTATAGAATTGAACGTATCCATCCTAATATTGTAAATGCAAAAGTGTTAAACCGCTGAAGAAATTTAAATGAAATTTGGTATAGAGATAGTTTCAATCCCGGGGGAGGACATACCTTTCATCGCGAAAAAAGAATTGAAGGGGTTGAAGTAGGTATGTAGTTGATGAAAGTTTCTATGTGAATTCGTGACTATCGAAAATAAAATAATGTAAGTTTGTATTTACGCAGTTAAGACGTGTTCTGGAATGGAGACTGTGTCTTGGTAAACGTAGTGTAGGACAACTCCAGTTAGGTGGAGTGCCGAAATACGCAAATAAGTTGGTAGTGGTTGGATTCGACGAGCTGAAGATCAAGCCCAGTGGCGTGCCATTTGAGAGGCCTATGTGCAACAGAGGATGGGAGTAGGCTGACAATGATGATTTAGGCACTTAATTAGAAGTAAAGCAATATTTGTTCCAGCATTTTTGAAATTTCGACCTACATAATAATGAAATAGTAGATGAAAATTAACCTGACAGACCAAACAAATATGTCTATTTATTGGGGCGAGACGGTGACGAAAAGCAATTAAAGTATACTAAAAAATTAAAAACGCTGCCCAAAGCAACTATTCGAAGCGACAAAGACGCAATCATAAGCTAGTTATTAATAAAGTATAAAAAAAATTGAGTTATTTTCAAGTCGCGCCTAAAGAAGTTTTACTTCAAAAAGAAGTAATTAAAATACATAAATAAGGGCCTTCATGGACATTCATAGCGCGGAGCGGTACATGCTTGTTACGGATGTGTAGATAGTAAACCCAGATGACATAAATAACTGGCAATAACCTACATGACAGAAGAGTAATAAAGATAGCTGAATATTTACAGAGCTTACAGCAGCGTACATAAACATTAATTCTCGCAAATTGACATAAGATTATATGAAAACCCGCGGCTCTTAGATAATTTTCATTATAAAAATGTCATAAAAAGTGAAGAGTGAAATAACAAGGAAAACAATTGTTATCGTGGAGCTGTCAGCCACCTGGGGCGGGGCGGGGGCTGACAGCACGTACGGCGACAGGTTCGATGAGAACGTGCACCCCGCGCACCCGCCGCTGTGTTAAGTGCACACTGCGAGCTCACGCGGGGTTATGCGTACACATACGGTACAGGTTCCTTTAGCAACGCATCGAACAGATCAGATTATGTTGGTGTATATAAAGCCTAATAATACATTGTATTCTAGGCTACCGTCTATAAATCCCGCGGAACCCTCGAACGTCTCAAACCTACTGTACTGTATCAGAGATTCAAAAGCGAACAGCGAGAGCAGAAACTACAAAGTTGCGCATCGTCTGCCGCAAGGAGCCAGTGCCGCATGCCGGCGGCGGCCGTCGGCCGGCAGCGCGCTACGGATTAGTCGCCGACATATGTGCAAATTTGTTATATATTTTTGGAGGTGTTATTTCAATAAATTTCAGGAAGCTGTCATCAGATAGCGCTGTGTGCTCGCGATAAGGTCGCGCGGTGGCGCCCGGCGGCGTCGTGTGCTTGCCTACTGCTACTTGTATAACATTATCGATATCCTCCACGTAACTATACATGACAATCGAATGTGCTACGATTATATTACTTCGATAATTAATCTTTCTGGATAATAATGTTAGCTCAAATTATAGTTAACCTAGTCAGGCTGCCTCATCAGGCGAGTGGTTACGAGACTTTGGTTCAGTGCCTATTGGGTCGTGTGCTATAGGATTTTTCTCTCTTGATTTCATTTATTCACATATTAATAAGTTAAGTAACTAAGGTGGTGGTTTCCCGAGCTTCCCGAAAATTGTATAGAAAATATGTAGGTATGAAAATTGTATAGAAAATAGGTATGACCCGATACAAGTAAATAGTTTTTTTAATTTAAGTACCGGTAGAAATGGTTTGCAAATTGTTTAATAAATTATGATCATGGATTTTATTTGCACAACTACTAGGTTTAATTTAATTTGATTCTACAAGTTTCATGTTCATTGGCTATGCGTACTTAAACACAAGGGAGAGTTCAGTAATTTTACTCTGTTGGTCGAGTGTCTACAAGCACGATTACCCACCGAGAAGTCTAAGTTCGTATTTCGGCTACATAACCTAATACTATGTAAATAAATGGTTGCGTCACAAAAAGTCGCCGTGGACGATCTGCCTGAGGTAATTTATCCCATAATCTCGGTTGACGCTCGTGGAGTACCGTCCACGTTGCAGCTCACAGGCGAGCAGGACATTCAGCAGTGCCTGGCGGGTCCTGACATGCCCGTTTGGCAAGCGCCGGCTCTAGTCGCCTCCTACGACACCTTTGTAGCGCGACATAGCGGCGGGAGTGTGGTATGAAGTTAACAGTGGGGCCGGCGACGACGTTAAAAATATAACGACAACTAATAACTTATACAAGTGTTGTGTAACTAATTCGGAGGCCTACAGTTGCACGCGTTACCTGTACCATTTCTTATTTTTACTGATCGGTGGCCGTCTTATTTGCATCGGTAAATGGCGAAGGTTTACTGAAACCTATTTTCGAAATATCAAAGAGCGAGCGAAGGAGAACCAATGAATTGACGCGAAAGCCGTCGAGCGAGAGAACGAAAGAGAACAAGGTGCGATACTGACCACAGTCTTTACCTCCTTGGTGGCGATGTTGTAAAGCAATGCCGTGCCCACGTCGCGCAACTCTGGCTCCTCGCTCAGCAGGCAGTGCACGCACACCTGCGGACAGAGCCACGATAAAGCCGCCTGCCTACCACCCACCTGTCGCCCACCCTGATCGGGACGGGCGGACAGTCGCATGGCTACATGTAGACCGCTTCTTTTAGTCTTGCTCGAAGTGGGTAGGAGAAAGGGTCGCTCGTGTAGTGGGATAAGCAGAGGCGGTACCTTGGTGGTGACGCGGATGTTGGAGAGCGCCCTGCCGCCCGCCTCCCACTCGCTGATGTACAGCAGCCACTCCGACGACGACGTGTGCTCGAACAGGTTGCACATCTGCACACCACACGCATTACTGTTAAAACTCAAACGAGCAAATCAAACGTTCCCACAAACCGAACTGAAGGTTCAGGCGTCACTTAAAAGAAGGGCACCGTCACGTGAAAACAAATAGTTCGGATAATATATTCGGATTGAAAGACCATGAACTCATACGAGATTAACGACAGGTGAAAACGAGATGCGGTACTGACGAATAAGCCCGTGGCCTTCTGCTCGTCGAGCGGGTGGCGATCGATTTGGTGCGCGTAGGAGAGCAGCGCGTGGTGGCGGCGGTCCTGGTGCAGCAGCAGCGCCACGTCGTCCCGCAGCGCGGCCGCCGCCAGGCAGCGCAGCGCCGCCACGCGCGCCGCTACCTCCGCGCCCTCCGCGCCGCCCGCCGCCAGCAGCCGCCCTGCAACACGTACCCCGGGTAACATTCGTCGCCGTCACGTCCTTGCGCCTCACTGTGACGGCATCCCTTGCTAATCGGCCGTAAGGTATGTAATCCATAGAATTAGTGTACATGCACGGAGTCGGTGAGTTCTACAGTCTAGTGGTAGACCGGATTATGGCGCCTATTCATTAGCGTACATCCCACGCGATGGCCAGTTCGGCAGCCTATGATTCCGCGTAAACAGTACCAAATATATTTGATATGCCAGCGTGTTCTGTCCTCCTCTTAAGCATCCTTACACCGCACTGTATGTGTGCACGGAACGGACGTTAGGGGCCTCTTAAAGAATTCTAGGTTACCGATAAAGCTGAGGAAGTCGTCGCCTAGCACCCAGCTTCCTTCGCCCTGCACCAAGTACTGCTGCAACTCATCCAAGCTCTGCCGCTCCTCCGCACTCAGCGTCACACCCTCCAAGGCCGCCGATAATTTCTCAAACTCCGCAGCTCCCTACAAAGCACATAAACATTTAATACCATTTAATACCTCTTCTCTTATACACGTACGTATCAAGGAGCCACTCTTGGCAGCATTGGACACTATTTCCTTAATATCTTTGAATGTGAGTAGCGACACGTTTTCAACAGAGAGATGTCTTTACATCTCGGATGTTAGGGATAAATTTCAACAAAATACGATACGCCTTTCTTTGGGTATACACTTATACACCTTGAAATACGTGTATATTATTGTAATAAAGCTGAAAGTGTCCTGTCTGTTTGTTCGCACTAATATCTGCAAATGCCAGTCAGATTTGCATGTCTTTTAGTATATTACAGAGGAATCTTCATGAGAAATGCTACAGACTACCTCCACTGATGCTACAAACGTTAGATAGCCTTAAATACCGATATTTGCAAAGTATGCCTGAAGAAAAAGCGCAATCGGAATGCTAGGTATACTTATTTGCTTGTGGTTAATAATGGCTAAATACAATGTCCTACAAAAATATAAGTTCTAAGTAGATCTAGAAAAATGGCGGACTCCTACAGCAACTTTTATTTACCGTACGAGTATGACCTTGCGACTACAAATACCGTCGCTGCAATTTTGTTTCATCGAACACGATACGCAGGGGCGCTGGAGCTCGGGCACAAACTCAGCTGACGCGGCAATAACGTCACTACTACACAAACATTTCAATAAATGGTTTTTGAAGACATGTCCTTCAAACAGACGGCATAAAGGTTGAAACTTTAAAACTATGCAACATACAGACTAAAATACTCCCTGAAGAAGAAAGTTTGTCGTTTGACTATAGGTACAACAAGAAGCAATTACTTAAGAAGCAATTAATTAGAAAAAATTCTCTACAAACAAAATGACAGTTAAAGACATCATGCTAAATAAATAAAATTTTAACATAAACAGAAGGTAAATTACGGAGTTTTAGTTTTATTATGAGCGGCACCGCGAAGCAAATATTTGCCCCAGAAACAATGCAATCACTAAATGTTATTTTCTGCCAGAGGCGACAACATATCCAAGGTCAATATTTATTTAGAAATTGAATCTGCAATTCCATGGCGGTAAATAAATTATGTTGACAGAGTTATATTATTCACGTCGAGCACATGAGTCAGAGCGAGGCGTAGGACGCACGAGAGCACGGGGCGGCCGCGCGCACGCCGCAGTGCCGATAATGTTGGGGCAACAACTTCAGGGGGCTTCCAATCATCGGCCTGTATTCCGTAGTTTTATGTAGTGAGTTAGTCGCAATAATCCTGTGCGCGACACGGCATCGTGGCACTCGCACCACGGCGGCCACGCGCATTTCTCTTACTGTCTACTGCTCGGTTTTTTTAAGTGAACAGAGTATCAAAAAAGTGGACAGCTGTCACAACTAACGTACACATCAGTGTATGATTATTATTTATGTTACTGCTATAGCTAGAGCAGTAATAGCCTAGCGGTTTAAAAATCAGCCTAACATTCCAGGCTTTCTGGTGCAATCTGGCTTTAAAAAAATTTCGGTTTAACAATTAAAATTACGCACACGAGACCTTCGAGTTCTCCATAAGACTTTAGAATTCTCTAAAGTGTGTGAAGTCTGCCAACTGGGACTTGGTTAGCGTGATGGTTTTATGGTCTAGTTCTGCGAGGAACAACGTATCCAACAGTGCATCAATAAGGTTGAGTCAAGTCCTACGAGTGCCAGTGTCAGTTTGTACGTTAATGTACTCCCATCGCGCTAGATATGCGCTCTGAGGAACTCGAGGATCCGCCTTCATAGTCGCTATTTGTTTATTAATTCCGCATCTCAAAACTCTTCGGATTTTACAGTTCTTGTCAGATTTTTTTCTTTTGACTCATTTTACGTAATTATACTGATTTTTATTATCTAATGAACTAAATGATTACCTAATAAATGAATTATCTAATGTGTAATCTTCGAAGAGATAGGCAGAGCAACTCGGTACAGTACCAAGTTTTACTAGTTAAGTTTACGTCCTGTAATGGAATATCATCATCATCATCATCATTATCAGCCTACTCCCGTCCACTGCTGGACATAGGCCTCTCCAATAGCACGCCACTGAG